>CAUYSK010057974.1:0-78954 GCA_963575035.1 Avahi laniger
AAAAAATCAAACGACCTTATCAAAAAGTGAGAAAAGGACATTAACAGAAACTTTCCAAAAGAAGACAGAATAATGGTCAAAAAACATATGAAAAAATGCTCAACATCTCTAATCATCAGGGAAATGCAAATCAAAACCACAATGACATAACACTTATCTCCAGTGAGACTGGCCATTATCAAAAAGTCCCCAAACAATAAATATTGACATGGATGCAGAGAGATAGGAACACTCATACACTGCTGGTGGGACTGCAAACTAGTGCAACCTCTGTGGAAAGCAATATGGAGATACCTTAAAGAGATACACGTAGAAGTACCATTTGATCCAGCAATTCCATTACTGGGAATCTACCCAAAAGAACAAATGATACTCTGTAAGAAAGACACCTGCACCCGAATGTTTATAGCAGCACAATTCACAATTGCAAAGATATGGAAACAACCCAAGTGTCCATCAACACATGAGTAGATTAATAAAATGTGGCATATGTATACCATGGAGTACTATTCAGCTTTAAGAAACAATGGTGATATAGCACCTCTTGTATACTCCTGGATAGAGCTGGAATGCATTCTACTAAGTGAAGTATCCCAAGAATGGAAGAACAAGCACCACATGTACTCACCATCAAATTGGTATTAACTGATCAACACATAAGTGTACATATAAGAATAACATCTATTGGATGTTGGGCAGGGGGAAGGGGGGAGGGGGGAGGGGGCAGGTATCCGTATACACAAAGAGTGCAATGCGCACCGTCCGGGGGATGAACACGCTTGAGACTCGGACTTGAGGGGAGAGGGGGGAGGCAAGGGCAACGTCCGTGGCCTGGGCATCTGCGCTCCCATAATATGCTGAAATAAAAAAAAAAGGTGATCAGAGACTATGCAGACAAAAAACATATAGGAGAAAGAGTATTACTGAAGATGTCAAATAGTTATTAATAAATATATGTATGCTATGTTTTGGATTTTAAAGGTTTTATAAAATGTAAAAAAAAAAAAGAAATGTTAAAGGAAATTCTTCAAACTAAAGATGAATTATACCAGATAAAAATTCAAAACAAAGAGTTCTGAAAATGTAAAATATGTGGGTAAATATAAAAGCCTATTTTTTTATTTTCTTAATTTCTTTAAACATTAATATAAGAACTCTCTCATCCTTCAAAGATACTGAGCTACCTAAAAAATATGACTAAGTTATTTTTCTGTTTTAAACTCTTTCATGGTTCACTATCATCTACAAAATGAAGTCTTAAAGTCCTAAATTTTTTACCATGAATTCAAGGTTCTTCATTCCGAACTTCACTGTTTTCGTGAACTCATCTCTGGCCACCACCTCTCATGTACACACACACACACACTACACAGGACTTTTTTTCTAATCAGACTGAAATATTTGATGTTTCCTATAGGTGCCAGGTTCCTCAGGCCACTGATTCCTTTGAATACGCTGTCCTCTTTGTACAGCATACCCTATACCCTATACCCTGTCAAAATCTTGTCAATCTGACATACTTCCAAAATTCCTGCAAAATTCAGGCAAAGGTCGCACTATAATGAACATGTGTCATTATTTGGGCTGACTAGATCTTTGAACACCATTTGGAAGGTCACTCATCTTCTAAATCTTTTAACAGAAGCTAGATTTTTCCCAGCTTCCGTTGTAGCTAGGACACAGGGATGTGATCTAGGCTTCACCAAGCAGGCATAACTGCACTAGGCTTTAAAAAAGAAGCTTGTTACTTCTAGAATCAGGCATTGTGTAGAAGTGGTGGTGACTACATCCAATTGTGAAAGACATCAGCAGCAGGGAGTCTAATGGTAGTGTCCAATGCTTGGCATCGGTAGAGATGGTCATGAACTGCCTTGTCCACGCCCAGTCGGATGGCCACATGACTCCACTGAACTAGCTCTGAAGTAGGATTTGGGATGTTACCTCTGAGTATGTAGTCTCTAGGCCCTCCTAGAAATTCTCCAAGATTTTTAATATCTCCTCTTAAATTCCTTTTCTGATTAACTAACCAAGACTGATTTATGTTGTTTGCAACTAAGGCTTTGACTGATATACCCTTCCCGCCCTGAAATCTTCCCATAGCTCCTCCTACCTGCCGTCTTCCACTAACCATCCTCTCTATTTGCACCTGCAGAAAATTCATTCTTAGTTGTTGGATCCCGACAACTGCCTCATCTCTGGGGACATTATGGTCTCCTGCAATTGTTTATTTATGTATGTCTCCCAATTATATTACGAACTACTTGAGGGCAAGGTCATACTATCATTCATTTCCATCCCTTCACGAATGCTTAGCAGAGTGCCTGAGCTGGCACAGAAGAGATGCTCAGGAGGGACTGGTTGATTACCTGTGCACGGAAGGCAATGACTCCACATACTGCAGTAGAAAAAGTGTAGAACCACTTTTTCTCAAAATTCCCATGAAGAATCAGTCCAACAGGACAATCTCTTCTCTCTTTCTAACAGGGTCATGAGGCTGGTACAACAAAGGAGTGTGTGGACAACTGTAACTCAGCAGGCATGTGACAAGGTGGCTGGTGCTGTCCTTAAGTGCAAGCTGGTACAAGGATAGCGCATAGTACGCAGCTGGATGAATGTCAGCATCTTTCTATTGTGCTCAGTGTATAGAGCTGTCCCGCCCAGATTTTTGGATGGATCCAGACAGCATCATGAATCCATGTATGCAAGACAGAAATCAGGAGGACTATTTTATGGATAATTGTGCAGTAGTAGTATACCAGTAAATGATTAACAACTGGCTTTTCAATAGGAAAAAAAGCCCATATTTGTAGCAATTGCCAATTCCACGGTGTAAATGCTCCTGACATAAGTCATTTCAAGGTACTAACGCATTAATAACAGCTTTGAATCTGAAGTTGAGAAGAAACACACAGTGGCACACTGCTATATAGTATTTTTACTGTATAGATACAACAGACATAAATAACTACAAGAGCATAGATAATAGTAAAATGTACTAAAATAATTAAAATTAATAATTTTTGAGTATTTGTTACCTTTGTTTATAACTATAATCAATTATAAATTTATAGACATTAATTTTTTAATGTCCGTCTTTAATAACCAGCACACAGAATTCCAGAAGGTTTAACGATAGACTTGTATGAGCTGCTATGAGCTGGCTTAGGATATCGCTAACTCTGCTAGCTCTAGTGACCTCTTCCAATCTTTACAACCTGGCTCTGATTTGTCAGGAAAAGTACTCAAGAGAGGAAACCAGGGGATTGTAAGTAAATGAGAGACTTGTCCAGGATCATGTGGATAATTTCTTACAACACCGGAACTAATAAAAAATAATAGCCAAAATTTGGGGATGTCTACCACACATCAGGCACTGTGATGAGCATTTTACAAAACTCATTTAATTCTCACTAAGACCTTATGGAATAGATTCTATAATTATTCCCCATTTTTCAGATTAAAATAATAAATAAATAAATAAAAACTGGAGAGAAGCTAAGTAATTTGCCCAGTGGCACACATCCAAGAGTACGAGAGCCAGAACCCAAACCCAGGCAGTCTGGCTTCAAAGCTCACACTCTGGACCATTATCTCTAGTGCCTCAGGTGTTCCGACTTTGTACTATGTCATTGCCCCCCCAACCCCGCCCCTCACCCCATTTTTGCACTGAGACAAAAGTACCCGCTTATCTCCACAATGCTTGACTTCACTCTGTGCATATTGGATCATTCCACTTCTTTTGCTAAAACTCCATTAGGGCCAGGCTTTTTTAGTTAGTTTTACAATGGGGAGGAGATCGTTGCCTCAAGCCACTGCAATCCCTTAGTGACCAATGGACTTTGCTTTCAAAGGCATCAGAATTGGGAACTAGAATGGAATCTGGAGCTGTAAGTTTCTTGCTGCATGGAACTGACCTTTATAACACACGATATTTATTGATTATGTGATGCCCTTAATTAATTTATTCATTCATCAAATGTTCAAATGAAGAATCCACTGTGTGTCAGGCACTGTGTGACGTCTCCAGGGCCATATGATCTATTAGACAACATCGAAGCATTTCCTTGGACTCACGAGTTTTTCTAGAATACCTGAAAATATTTGAGACACAAAAATAATTATCATCTCCAAAATATAAGGACTGCAAAATTAAATCAACAACGTCTACTTGAAAGTCTCCAAATTACAGCTCTGTGTCAACCCATCAACCACCTTTCAACACAACTCTTATATTACATAAGTTACAGACTCTCTTTGGTATCCATGGGGGATTGGTTCCAGTTTCTCACTCCCATACCAACATCCGAGGATGCTCAAGTTCCTTATCAAAAATGGTGTAGTATTTGCGTATAGCCTAAACACATCCTCCTATATAATTTAAATCATCTCCAGATTAGTTACTAATATAATAACTAATACAATGTAAATGTTAAATACATAGTTGATATACTATATTGTTTAGGGAATAATGATAAAAAAAAAAGTCTGTACATGTTGAGTACAGACACAACCATGCTTCCAAAAAAATATTTTCAACTCCCAATTGATTGGATTCGGGAAGCGAAACTCACACATGGAGAGCTAGCTGTATATTTAATGCAGTAGTGGTATTATAATATGTTTTATTTTAAATAAGGCAAGTCTCTAAAACTAAGACTACCTAAGACCTGTGAAGGTCATATAACAAACATTCTAGGGAAACAAATATGCATAAGACATAATCTCTGGCTTCAGTGGAGACTAATCTTATGTTTTGTTTGTTTTCTTGTCTATTTTTATATTCTAACTGTGAGCTCCTGGAAAGCAAAGATTTTGTCCTGTGTTTTCTTGTTAAACTTCATGTTTCCTACACCTGGAGCAGGGTTGCCTTCCGAACAGTATCTAAGGTGTTGGCTAGACAAATACAATCAGGGTAGCACTGTGATCTACCCTCTAAATTCTGAGCAATCCACAAAGACACAGAAATCATTTCTTGTATCCTCTTGCATGTACACGCACGCACACATGCAGACACTTCATTCCTTACCCACTGAATTTCAAAACAGATGGAAGAAAACAAACAAATCAACATTAGTAGGTAGCTACAAAGCTACAAGCACCAGCTACCGTGCTGAGTTCTCATCATACATCAAATACGCACCATGTAAATATTCCCCATGCCTGCTACATTGCAGTGGGCGTTGCTGATAACTAGGAATTTATAGTTTTCTTTTTCTTGCTTTTCCCAACGTCTGCTTGTGATCCCTTTTGTGTATCGTCTTGCACGTCAAGTACAAGATGCATGGTCACAAAGGGGAGTGACAATTTCAGACAGATTATAAAGCAAACAGGAAACAGTCACCAGAAGAGGAGCTAAATGTCTTGAAATTTATCTTGCTGCTCACTTAAATGAAATATTTATCTCTCCCACACTTATCAGTTCATTTGGATTCCTGGACCAATCTTGTCACTTCGGGCAGCTTTAATGGCTTTCATTTATGCATGCTCAACACTGCCCCTTCTGAACCGGTTGTCCACCACCAGGCACCCATAGCCTGCCTTCCTCATTCTCGTGGAGCCAAAACATTTCCCTGGCCCAGAGAAATCACACCCAGGACAGCCACAGGACCCTCACATCGGCATTCCATGTTCTGAAAGTGGTTGTCTCAGAAGGGTAGGCTGAAAGCTGTTCAAAGCTCAGGAGGAGATAAAGAGGGGTATGAAGGGATCAGAGACCCGGGAACATGGTCTCAGGCCTTGAGTCCATCTGCATCCTTTCAGACTTGACCCACACAACATTACAGTTTAGTTTGAATAATGCGGTTTTAAGGAACAGTTGCTTAGCATTACATATGCATTTAGCTATATATGCTATTGAAGTGTTTTCCTCCCTTGACTCGAAGGTTAATTTTTTCACATTTAGTATTTATCAGGCACTATTTATGTTGCCAGGCACTGTGCTCAGAGATTTCTGTTTGTTATCTCGGTTGAACCCCTCCACAAATCTGCAAAGTAGGTGTGAAAATTCCCAATTATGAATTACAAAGCTAAGGCTCAGGAAAGTGAAGTGACTTGCCCAAGATCACACATCTGGTAAATATCTCAAGCTGGATAAGAACTTGGTTTGTCTTTTCCCAGAGGCTTGCTCTTAACACTGCAATATTGTATTGAGCCCCTTAGTAGTACAGAAGGAAAAGCAGACATGTGTATTCATAAGTTCCAGAGTGTGCTAAACGGCTGTAAAAGAGATTCGGAACTGGAATTCCGCAGGAGAACAAGAAGGGGTGGGGGGAGCCACCAATTCTCCCTGGAGGGACAGGACAGCGAGGCACAGAGGTGGTGGCAGTCGAACTGGACTTTAATGCAGGAGTTTGCGTTTGACAGAAAAGGGTGAGGACGCCTGCGGCAGAGGGAAGATCACGTGCTGTAGAGCAGACCTTGGGAAAGCATCTGGGATGTTTAGAGGGTAGATGGGGGAGACGACCACACTGGCGGGGATCCAGGGTGGGGGAGGAGACCTCCTGAAGCAGAAAGCTGGAGAGCAAGCCACAGTCGGAGTCCAGGTTACGTGATGGGCATAAGCAGACGCGCTGCAGGAAGGGATCGCGCCGGCAGAGAGAAAACTAAGGAGGAAAGACCAGGGAGGAGGCATCTGGAAGAGCCCAGGTGAGAAATGGTGAGTTACTGTGGGAAGCCGGAAGGATGGAACGGCTTTGGGAAGTGGTTCTTAAATGTCAGCGTACACTTTTTAAAAAATCGCCTGGGAAAGGATCTAAAATTGCAGATTCTGAGAACCACCCCAAGATAATGAAATTCACTGCCTCTGAAGCAGGACCCTAAAACCTGCATTTTAACAAGCACCCCGCGTGATTCTGATGCCAGCGCTGTGCAGACAACTCCTTGGGAGATATTTCTGGGGCAGACAAGCGTAGTGGTGGATTGTATGGGGGTGAGTGAGAGGGAAGAGTGGGGTTTTGTCCCTCTCCCCTGGCATCGTTGCCCGATTCTTCTAATAACTGCCTGATTTCTCCTTAGAAGTGCCCTTTCTCCACTCCGAGTCCATGTGGCTCTGGAAGGCCCCATGTGACCAGCCTGAGCTAATCAGTCCCTCACTCCTTACCCATTCAGGGATGGGCGTATGACTCAATCAGAGCCAATTCTGAGACTGCTGGGAAGAAAAGCAAGTCATCCTCCTTGCTGGCCTTGAAGCTGTCAGGATAAGATGCTGCAGCTGCTTCACTCAGGTAGCACCTGAGCATAAAGCCAGGCGAAGGCAGATCTAAGAAGGCAGATGGAAAAAAGCAAATCCTATGTCATTATCTGGGTCCTGAATCCAGTCATGTCCAAAGCCAGTACACCACTAAACTCATCACTGCACGAGCCTATGACTTGTTATTTTTGTTGTTGTTGTTGTTGTTTTATTTACAGCATCCTGTGTTGGATTTTCTACCACTGATGAAAGATGGACTCTGCTGGGCACTTTAAGAAAATCTGATATATAAAAATCTTGCCATACAAATCAGATAAATGAAGAGCTGATTACTTCTATTAAAAAGGGATTCACTCACAGTTTCCTTTGAAGAGAGAGACTCCCCAAGGTATGAAGTGTGGAATTTGATTTATTAAATTTGATTTACACATGACCTCTTCAGGAGGACAATCTTAAATGCAAAGTAAGAGCTGTTCTACCAAGATAATTGCTCTCAAAGCCACTGTACTGTGACTTTCAGGGGGTCATCCAGGGTGGCTCCCCCAAGCACCAGCCTCCCTGTCTTACTTTTGGGGATCTGAATTTGATTTCATAGCCCCTTGGTCCCCACAACTGTGCAATCCAACTTACCCGCAGCAAGACCTGTATCGCTGCTACGCAAGTTTGATCTGATGTACAAGTTGTCCTCGACTACCATTTGGTGGTATTCGTATTGCTCGTCCTAGACTCCTAGCAGAAAACAAGCTCAAAACATGATTCCTTAATATGTTAATTAATCTGTTCATTACTCTTTATCAGTGGCACAGATGCAAAGGCTTCCTGCTAAGGCATGTGTTTTTCTGAGTTGACAATGGATACGTCACTGGGGTTTCTATTCTGTAGGTAAATGAGTACCTGCTGTCAGGGAGAGAAGTTCTGCACGGCCCCGGCCCAGTGTTCAGGGCACAGTGAGGGATGCTTCAGCATCTGCATCGTCCTGTTTGAAGCTAGGCACGCATCTCACTCTTCTCTGCACACCCACTGCCTGGCACGTGGTACAGGCTCGTTGCATGGATCTTAGTGGGATGACTCAACGATTAGATCAGTACATGGAAAAGTCTGAAAAGGAGACCTTAGTCATGGGTCAGTCTATTATGGGGGAAATACCATTCCAATTCTGGAAATTTCTCCGTTCTGGAACTCAAGGCTGCCCAGAACGTTAGGAGGAACAGAACCCATCTTCCACCTGCGGCTGCAGCCACATCCCCAAGTCTCTAACATAAAGCCTTCTTCTAGATCTAGAAGTGCAATTTCTCAGCTCCAGCCTCTAAAGTGCTTCGCCTCTGTCTCAGAGTTTTTGTAAATACCTTTATTTCTAACCTGGCAAGGCTTTTTCATTTCCTTTCCCAATCCATTATAGGGAGCAATAAAACTAGAGTTTTCTTTCCAGCCCAGGGCAGGTTCCTGGTTCTCGTTTCTCATTCCCAAGGTCTTATTTTTCTTGCTAGATTCTCCTGCTTCCACTTGTAAGCCGGTCAGGGCTCCCTCTCTCTCTCTTGCTCCCTTGTTCCCCCTTGGAAGGGGCAGAGCTAACCCGATCACGCTTCTTGGTTCACAGCATATAACCATCAGCATCTGCCAGTTTTGAGTTCTGCTCTTTCTAGTTTTGTTTCATTATTTTTCCCCTTCATCCCCACTCTCTAGTTCCTTCCCCATAAGCACTTACCATATTGTGTTTAGTAAATGCCCTTGGAGGTGAGCGTATCCATGAAAAGTCTATAATATTGCTTTGTGAATAAATTTGTTTTAAATGTACATAAGTGGCGGTGTGCTTCAGATTTCATGCTGTTTCTTTTTTCCTTTATCATTCAGTTTTGTAGTTCTACTCATGTTGCTGTGTTATGTTCTCATTTTGTTCTAATTTCTATACTGTATTCCATAAAAGCATTGTCTATATTCGGCTTGTCAATTTTTTAGTGACAAGTGTCTTTGTTGCCTAAAACTCCCTGCCATCACTAACAATGCTGCTATAAACATCTTTATCTGTTTCTGATGAACCTGGGCCTGAGGTTTTCTGGGATATCTATCTATGCATACAAAAGAGTAAGACTGCCGGTCACAGGGCACGTGTACATTTAACTCCACTAAATGAGCTCTAGAATGACTGGACCAGAATTCAGGTCCTTTTGTTTCTCTATGCTCTTCCAATTGTATATTAATGCTAAATATTTTTATTTGAAAATTTCAATGTACACATTATCTTCTTTAATTCTGTGATAACTTTTTGAGATAAATAAGGCAGTTTCTTTTAGATAAATATATCTCCACTCTACATTTGGGGAAGGTGAGGTTGCATGTCGGGTTTGGCAATGTCTATGCTGGAAATTGATAAGCTAGAAATGGAATTCAGTCTGTGTCCCAACAGAATCACAGGTAAGAAGTTGAGATCAACTCTGGGGAGACATTAGGAGATTAAAAGGCCCATCTCTAGACCAGCATTTCTCAACCCTGGTTGCACACAAGAATTACCTGGGGAGCATTTAAGAAATACTAATACTCATGCCTCTCCCAAGACAAAGACAAATTATATTCCCTGGGTTGGGGCCTTGCAGCATTGTAAGAGCTCTTGAGGTGATTTCGACATGCAGCTATGGCCGAGAGTCTTCCCCTAGACTAAGGGGCTGGGCTTAGAAACAGGAGCACCCGGCATTTATCACTGGCCACGTCAGTGTGCTGATTGAAACACCTGGTGGCACAGAGGAAGTCCTAGAGGTAAAGTACAAAGGGAAATGATGAGAAAGGTGATTGCAACCTGCTGTCATACCACTCACCGAAAGGATAACCCGACAGAACCAGGCACCACTGGTTCAAGGCCCGGAGAAAACTGAGTTATAGAGGATATTTTAATTTGCTCCTAATAATTAGAAACTCAAAACTTCCAAATGATTAAATAATTACAGAAATATGTGAAACCTTAAGGCCATTAACAAGACTGCCACAGACCATTACCCAAGCCTAGCGAGCGCGTGGTTGGCAAACCTGTGCCACTGGCTGGCTTCCTGTCCAAGGTGCTGACACGCCCCCACCTCCACCCACCGTGCTTATTTCTGGCTGCCCTCTGTCGGCAGGAGGCAGATTCCCAGCGCCACCCAGCGCTGAGCAAGCTGGCTCCCTGCAGAGTCCATTTCTCTCTGTGGTTTCTAAGTAAATATCGTACCATGCTGATGTTCTCAAATCACCAAGAAAGTTTAATCTCCAAATTGGCAGGAATGATACTCAGTCTGAAATGATTCTCCCCTTCCAAGTCCGGTTCTTTACTTTCTCTTTCTGGTATATTTCAAAATAATCATAATACTCAATAGGAGAATGACCTCTATTACAGAGAAGAGAAGACATTTGAAGAGCGATCATTAATATTAGTTGAGCATCTACTATGAGCCAGCCCAAGTGCTCAGCATTTTACACCTTTTATCTTGATTAAACTTTCCAAAACCTCTGATAATCCCTATTTTATGTATACAGTAGCAGAAGTTCAGAGAGGTTAAGTGACTCATCTAAAGCAGATCACCTAAAAAAGAGACAGAAAAATTATTCAGACCATGTTCTCTCTGATTTCATAATTCAAACTCTGTCTAAATTGAGGAAAATCTAACTTGTTCCCAATTATTGCCAGGATAAGAGATGCAATAACTTCTCTTGAGTCCCCTGTGGGCATTTTACAGTTTTCATTATCAGTAGATTCTTCTTGGTACCTGATCTAAATCCCTCCCAAGATAATCTCAACATCCTGGGAAGATGGAGATGATCTGACCAGCGTTACATCTATGATTCAACCCATTCCGTTGAGAAGGAAAATTTTGTAGATGGATCATAGTGCCCAATTCCACTGTTCAGGGTTGTGGAAACTCCTTCTCTAAAGACAAGCCTCCACAGGAAAAATGTCTTGTTATAGATCAAGGTGAAGTTCTGGGTCCCACCATGAGCAAAAACGATGTGATTATTCTCAGTGGCCCTCATGGACCACATGCTGCTATTTGCATCTCATTAATGAAGAAAGGTCAGGGGAAGACCACTATGTGATTCTCTCAAGCAGTGGTTTTTCAAGTGCAGTCCCTGGGCCAGTGGCATCAGTATCACTTGTGACTTGTTCACTATGCAAATTCCCAGGCCTGATCTCAGACCTACGGAATGAAAAACTCTAGGGGTGGGTACCATTAATCTATGTTTTAACAGATTATGGACACGTGCACACACAGGATTGAGAAAATCTGCTTTTAAAGCTTCTGCTGGTCAGTAAAAAAGCAGCGTGCCAAAGCGTATATCTGCTTTGGCTGTGGGAATCCGGGAAAACAGTCACCTGGTCTGATTAGAGCCATCCAAAGACAAATAGAAAACATGCCACCATTGCATTACATCTCTGCATAAAAACCGCAAGCGGTTACCTACTGCCTGCTGTATTTAACCTAAATGTCTTGGCGTGGTTTTCCAGGCTGCATCTCATCCATCCCATCCATCCAACCTTAACCCCTCGGGCATGAGGCGCTCTAGATTGAGATGTGGAGATTGGGGTGGGGAGGAGCTTGACAGAGAGGAGGGAAACCAAAATATTATTTTTCTGGAGATTTTTTTGTTTGTCAAGGAAATAACACAGTTCTCCCCCAAATTTTTTTTTTGCTTTTTTACAAGCTTTTACATCCCTAAATATACAAAACATGATCATTTTCTAAGCAAACCAAATCATACATAATGCATTTTTATTGGCACCTTGAATAAAGATACAGCAGACATGAATATGAAATGCGCAGACGAAAGCACAGAGAGGAGAGCTCACGATGGGTGCGCAGGGAGCCAGAGAGCACCTGGCTGCTCCTGCAAAGCCAGAAAAGATTCTCCGCTGGAGGAACTGCATCCCGCGGGCCTGGGAAGACTTGCAGATGCCGTCGCTAAACCACTGTTGGTTTTCAATGAGGTTTCAGGGAGAATGGGAGAGACGCTGATGGCTGCAGGTGGAGACAGGTAGTTAACTTAGAAAAGAAAGAGAAGGTGGATTCTTCAAACTGTGAACTTGGGAAAAGTTTTATGAATGCTTTAGAGATTCAGCAAGGAGCCTGAGAACCAGCATGGATTTACCAAACATAGAGCTTTATTTAAGGAGCCAGGAAAGTTTGATCTGAAAAGGAGGACTTTATATCTATATATGTAGGTCTTTATATATCTGTATATCTGTTACGTGAAAAAAAAAAAAATCATATGCTGTGTAGCTATCCAGGGCAGAAAGTACTGAAGATAAATGACCCTGGAGATCATCAAGTCTTTTCCTTCACTCGTAGGTGGACATCAAAGCTGAGAGAAGTAATGTGGCTTCAAAGCTAAGATTAGTGCTCCTGGCTCCCAGGGCCTTTTCATCATATTGAGCAACTCATAAAGAAAAGGTCATGAAAGATGAAACTCATTTCCTATTTTGCCAGGATCCCTAAACTGGTGGAAAGCACTGTAACCTGTAAAGTTCTATACAGAGGTCAGTTGTTATTATTATCATTCATAATATCAGGTTCTCTTCTTGACCCTTTCCCACTCAACATCTTTATGAAATGTCTGAAGAAGGCATTGATTTTCCAATAATAAGCATTTGGGGGAAGACAGTGAGTATATCTGGAGAGGTTGAAAAATGAGGCAAATCTAACATGATGAATTCCAACCAGGCACTTAACGCACGAAGCCCGTGGACTATTAGCAAAGCCTATGAGAGAGTGGGTTAAATTGTCTTGGAAGTTAATCGTAGTCCAAAATTGCCAAAACATTGGACTTATTAGCAAAATAGTATCTATAGAACAAGTAAAGTGATGGTCCTACTGCTCTAGGCAGCGCCCCTCCAGTTTGACTGTGGTATTGCGTTCTAGAAAGGCCTCTAACAGGCGTCTCTGCTCTAAGGAGCAGTTGAGGAAAGTAGAGCCTTTTGTCTTCCTAAGAGAAGTTTGCAAAGAGCTTTCACTGTTGCCTGAGGTGTGCAAAGACTATGTCTTAGTCAGCTTGAGCTGCTTTAAGCAAATAACACAGACTGCGTGCTTTAAACAGCATAAAGTTTATTTTCTACAGTTCTGGAGGCTGGAAGTCCAAGATCAAGGTGCCAGCAGCTTTGGTTTCTCCAGGAGCCTCTCTCCTTGGCTTGGAGTTGGCTACCCTCACACTGTGTCCTCCTATGGCCTTTCCTTGGTACACTTGACCCTGGTGTCTCTTCCTCTTCTTATAAGCCCATGAGTTCTATGATCAGGGTCCGTCCTTATGACTTCATTTATCCTTTCTTTCCCCATTTATTTTTTATTTGTATATACTCATGGGGCACGAGTGCGTTTGCTACATTGATATATTGTGCTGGTGAAGTCAGAGCATTCAGTGCATCCGTCATTGAAGCAATGAACATTGTACCCACCAAGCAAGCTCCCGATATCCACCCCCCACCTCTCTGAGTCTCCATTATCCATCATTGCACACTCCGCTTCCATGTGTACATGTTATTTAGCTCCCACTTATAAGTGAGAACATGCAGTATTGGACTTTCTGTGTCTGAGTTGTTTCACTTAAGCCAATGGCCTCCAGTTCCATCCATGTTGCTGCCAAGAGACAGGATTTCATTCTTTTTTATTGGCTGAGTAGTATTCCACTGTGTATATCCACATTTTCTTTATCCAGTCCTCTGTTTGTAGAAACTTAGGTTGATTCCATATCTTTGCTATTGTGAGTAGTGGTGCCCTTAACATGAGTGATGGTATTCTTTTGACACAATAATTTCTTTTCCTGTGGGTAGATGCCCAGTAGTGGGATTACAGGATGGAATGGTAGTTCTATTTTTAGTTCTTTAAGGACTCTCCATACTGTTTTTTAAAGGGATTGCACTAATTTACATTCTCACCAGCAGTGTATCAGTGTTCCCTTTTTTTCTGTATTCTCACCAACATCTGTTGTTTTTTGACTTTTTTATAATGGCCATTCTGACTGGTATGAGATGATATCTCATTGTGGTTTTAATTTGCATTTCTCTGATGCTTAGTGATGTTGAACATTCTTCCATGTTTCTTAGCCATTTGAATTTTCCCCTGTCCATGTGCTCCAGGAGGGGAGAGGGTCCTGGGGGAAGGGGAAGTGTGAGGCACATTACACCTGAGGTTGTCATGGAGATAGTGCAGAACAAAAGCCAACACCATGGGTCAGGAGTGGCACTTAGAGACTTTTAAAAACCTTTATTCTTGTCCAGCTTGCTCCCCCCCATCTTCCCCTCAATTGCTCAGAGTTGTGTCGGCATAGTCAGCCAGAAGTCCTGGTTCTTCTCTGGCGTGCACGGCAAGAGATTATGATATCGATGATAAAAATTAATATTTAATAACTATTCTGTTTCAGGTATTATTTAATTTTCAGATCTACCCTCTGCCTTGCCCAGGGTGCCAAGCCCTTATTGGTGCCTGAAGCAGAAGGCAAAATTGCTGCTCTGGCTTTAATGAATGCAAACACATCAATAATATTTTCAAAATCTACCTCATATGCCAGGCACGGTGGCTTATGCTTGTAATCCTAGCACTCTGGGAGGCCGAGGTGGGAGGATCACTTGAGCTCAGGAGTTCGAGACCAGCCTGAACAAGAGTGAGACCCCGTCTCTACTGTAAATAGAAAGAAATTAGCCAAATAACAAAAAATGGAAAAAAACTAGCTGGGCACAGTGGTGCGTGCCTGTAGTCCCAGCTACCTGGGAGGCTCAAGCAGGAGGATCACTTGAGCCCAGGAGTTTGAGGTTGTTGTGAGCTAGGCTGACACCATGACACTCTAGCGAAGGCAACAAAGCAAGCCTATATCACAAAAAAAAAAAAAAAAAATCTACTTCATTACTTACTCACTTTCAATTGAGAGAACCGTCACGTTGACAATTTCTCTTTACCAAATGACAATTTTAAATAAGTTTTAATTAAGCTGAAGTAAAATGATCATAAATTCTATTTTAGTAAAAATAAAATACTTAAACTGGAATAATGTTATTTGTTTTAATACATACAGTCACATTTTTCAGTATTTTCTCAACTACTTTAATCTCCCGCCAAAGAAAAGAACACTAACAAAATACATAAAAACACGTGTATAGAGACACTTATTTTTTCTCTGTTGCCTGAGACTCAACATAGCTCAATAGAACAATGATCTTTATTTAAATTGTTGATATTTTGTATATCATGGATTGTTTCGAATTAATTTTGATTTCCAAAAAATGCATTAAATTATTATTTTATTTTAATTACAGAATTTCTTGACATCTCCTTGAATTTATGGCTGAGTGACCTACTTATCCTAGTCCTGGACCTTGCTCAGAGCAAACGGGCAGCTTCTCCCAAAGAGCCTCACCTCTACAGACTTTTCTGTGCACTGGAGAAGATCCTGATATTTGCTGTCTTATTCTCCAGGCATGTATGTCAAAGGACTCAAAGTTTCTCATTTTCTTGGTGACTTTAGCCTATTCCAGGCTACATTAGAAAAACACAGGGCTTTGTAAAGCTTTAGTTTGAAACAAAAATCTTGCAAAGACGATAATTGCACAAATGAAGCAGGAATTGTAACATTAGTCTGAGATACACTCACACCTATATTAAGGGGCATCTGGAAGCCTGCTGGGGGCCGATTTACAGGCGGAGCAAAGGAAACTTCTGGGAAACAGGGAAGGGAGATGTGTAATTTTCCACAATGAGCAAGTGTTAATTATTTGACCAACACTGTCTTTACTGTTTTGATAATAATAGAAAAAGTATCAATACAAATATATTCTGGATCACAAAGATCACTACCACTAGTTTTACTTTTATTTCCCTATACTTGCATTTGTGTTTCTACCAAAAAAAAAGAAAGAAAGATGAGAGATCTTACTGAATAAATGAAATGTCCATTCCAAGTGACAGTCCTTTAACACCCTGGATTCATTTATATGAACAAAGATTTCATAGCAGTTCAAACAGGCAAGCCATGTGGAGGGGAGGGGATGGAAATTGAATCATCTCACAGCAGCATTGTAGTATGAGCTTGCCAGACAGAAAAGGTAGTCTAGAAACATAGCAATCAGTGTCATGTTTGGATTTCAAATGGCAATTTAGTTTCAAGAACACAATATAAGATGACACATTGAATCAATATTGTTAATTCAAATGTAACAGCTATTGTTTTGTTTCTACTCAAGTTGTAAATGTGTTTTTTGCTATAGTTGAATATGAGGCACAAAAATAAACAATTAATATAGAGCCTTATGTTAATATACACTGCAGCCATACTGTCACGGAAATAATTCATACCAACACTGAACATACATGTATTTATTTTTTCCTTCATACAAGACCGTTATGTTATCCAAGTTTAAAAGCCTGGGACTCTGAGAAGTGTTCCAGCTGATGAAAGAACATGTGAGAGGTGGACAGAAGGCAGTTCTTAACCCCCAGGGGCCAATATATCCCATGGTACAGTGTCTTATATCTGTGATGCAGGAGATATTTGGGAGCTTTGAGCAACCTTGGCATCTTTCACCCATGACTGCAGCCTGTGCTTAATGGTGAAGCCCATCTGAGCAACTCTGTAGTCTGTTCACAAAGTGTTAGAGCAAAGTTAGAACTGCTCAGATTTCCTCCTCACACCAAACAGCCTAATGAGATTGTTAGCAACGTTGTGAGAACCTGTTATTATTACATGTTAGCAAGAAGGTGTGTATGTGCGGGTGGGCATGCCCACGTGTGGATGAGGTGCGGAATTGTCACTGTTGTTGCATATCCAAATTCCGGGAGCTGTGAATATGGCTGGGCAGGGTCTGGGCTTCCAGCCAACCGCTAAGCTGTCCAGGTAGATGATATACTAATTAGGGGAATTGCAAACCAATTAGCATTTGGGATGGATGAGCTGGTGTGTCATGGAGACTTCTTCATTGAGAGTTTTGTGATAAGAACAGTCCAATGTACCTCCCTATGACTCCCATCATCTTGATGGATCATTCATTCTGTCCTAGAAAAGGGGGTGTTTTAGCTCTTGGGACACTATCAGAGTTTCAAGGGATATTATTAATGACTCATTCAAGGGACAACCCTAAAATGACAGCCTTTCTCTAGAAGGTGATAATTCTCTCCTAAGAGGGGACCGTCATGCAGGTGGATTAGGCCAAACCTCCATGGCGAAGAGAGGCCAAAACAAAGCCATGTTTGCCTAGAAGACTGGAAGGCCACTAGCTCCCTGGTGAATGCATTAATTCATGTGGATCACTGTGCCCTCCCATACAGATTCCAGAAGAATCCTTGCTCTTAGCCTTCTGTAGATTGCAGGCATCTAACCTATCTGTTCTCCTTCCTCATAACTCTGCCTCTTGCCTTTCCTGGTGGGGGTCCCCTGCACCAACCCTGCCCTGCTGACCTCTGCTGACCTTGAAGCTGAGGAGGAGAGGGAGGGCTGGGGATCAGAGAATAGGAGAGGGACTCCCAGGGGGTGGAGGGCATCTTCTGACTAATTAATTTTTTTCTTTTATATTTTAAGATGCTATTTATACATCTGGAGAAAACTGTTTACTTCCAAATGGCAATGGCAAATAGGAAAAATGTCTCTGTTTCTCTGTCTTTTTTTTTTTTTTTTGGTAATACGATAACTAGTATGCTATTTTCCTGGTATGTGACACCTTCTGAAAGGCAATGTACATTTTTTAAAAATGGTAGTTTAGGAACAAGATGGCATACCAGAGATTATACCTGCCAGAGCATCGCTGTAAGAAGGAGCACAGTTCACAATTGCAAAGATGTGGAAACAACCCAAGTGCCCATCAATACATGAGTGGTTTAACAAAATGTGGCATATGTATACCATGGAGTACTACTAAGTCATAGAAAAGTGATGAACTAACTGGAGCTGGAGCCCCTTCTCCTAAGTGAAGTATCATTAGAATGGAAAAACAACACTGCATGTACTCAACATTAAATTGGTACTAACGTACACATATGGGAAGTAACGTTCACAGGGTGTTGGGCAGGTGGGAGCGGGTCGAGGGAATAGGTAAATCCACCCCTAACGGATGCAGTGTGCACTGTCTGGGGGATGGGCACACTTGTCTGGCGGTGCAAAGGCAGTTTACATAACCAAAGCCTTTTTACCCCTATAATACTCTGAAATAAAAAAGAAAAAAATTGGAAAACAGAACAGAGGACTATTTTCTAGCATCCTCACCACTGGCCTCTTTTACAGAAAAATATGAGTCTTGTAACAGATATCTCTTCTAGGTTTCTGGTTCTAGATGTTTCCCTGTGTGTGTATGTGTGTGCAGATGACACTGAACTATAGTCTGACCTCTGGAAAGTCAGGGATTCCATCCTTCCCAAAGCCTGACCTCCCTCGTACATAAAGAAAGGTGATTTTAAGAGACCTTTTTGAAAATAGATTTATCACAGAATTCAGGATAGTATTTCCCTAGCTAATGTTTTGTGTGCAAGATCAAACAGTTTGGCCTCCATTATTCTAGAAGACAAACAAAATTGATGTGTATAATTCAAATGGTAATTTTCACACGCCTTTCTAAGTGCAGCCTCAGTTGTTCACATCTTAGCACTTTGCTGTGTCTAGGCAAGCCTGGAGAGTTTAGCAAGGTTGGGATCAGAGCTTTGGCTCGGGGACATAGGAGCCTCTTGGGATGAAATTTACTCCAAATGTGGTTTATTTCATTTTATCAGGTCCAGTCAGTTTCCAGTGAATCTGTGGACAGTGCATTGAGAAAAGTTCTGAGAGGTGTTCTAGACCATGCATAAAGAATATAGAATCTGTTCACCAAGATTGTCCTGCAGGCAGGAGTTGGAGATGGGATGGTGATATTTGTAATCTCTGCCTTAAGGACAAGAGAAAGTCAACATATAAAAGATTGATTCATGAGTGTATCTGCAGTATTGGTTCTTACTTTTTACCCTTCCCTGTTTATACATGCATACCCTTGCCTTGTGGATGCAGTCCATTTTCCTGACCTTTGACTTTGGGTCTGACCATGTGGCTTATTTTAGATAATGGAATGTGGTGGAAGCGATAATGGGATAATTCAGAGACTAGGACAAGAAGCCTCATCTTTTTCCATTTGCTCTATTATGTCTCTGCCACCACTGTAAGCTAAACACGCCCTAGCCAGCCCCATAGTTCCAGAAGGGGTGTTAAAGAGCAGGAATAAACTGAACTGTAGCCATTCTGCAGCCTTGGGACTGTGGGGATAGTTGGTTATACAACACCAGTTAACAAAACACTCCTCAAACAAAAACCTTGGTTACAACATAAAAGTGTGATTATGACTACAGAAGAGTGTCATTTTCCCAATCAAACCAAAGGACTTAACACTGAGTCCCAGGGCAAGCAAACTGCAAACAAACCCTGCCAATAAAATGGCAAGAGGTGTTTCATTAATAAGTCACAGCAGAGACTCAAAACCTGCTAATGCCAGGCAAAGCAGGTCTTTAGTCTGTGTTGCAGGTTGTAACACTTACAGGGTTGGGTGTACGGGTGTGGTGGTTTTAAAATATGTCTGTAAATTCTTGACACTCCTGCCACTAAGGGGTGGAGTCTAATTCCCTTCCCCTTGGTTATTTGCCAGCCTTAGAAGATAGAAGTGACTTGTTTCCAACAAATATTACATAGTGAAACGACATGTATGGCTTCTGAGGTTAGGTCATAAGAGGTAATACAGCTTTCTCTCTCTCTGACGGACACTCACACCATGGAGCCCGGACACCATGCCCTGTACATGTAGCCATTCAGCCACATGTAAATGCCACATAAAAGTGTTCCAGTCCCAGATCCAGCTCAGGTGCCAGCTCAGTCAGCATCAATTGTCAGAGATGGGAATGACTGAGCTTTTAGATAATTCTAGTTCCCTTGTTTTTAATGCTAAGTCAGACTGAGGTGACCTTTCTACTGAGTGCTGCTCAAACTATAGATTCACGAGCAAAACAAGTATCATTATCACTAAAGCAACGTGGCCTATGGGGTGATTTCTTGGGCAGCTACAGATAACCACAGCAAGGTCATTTTCTTTTTGAGAGATACAGTTTTCTTAGGGGAAAGACACAGCCATATGGACTAGTAAGTTCCATGATCAAAGAATTTGTTACTTTCCAAGGGCTCGGGCAGGAGGCAGCCTTGGCAGAGCCAGCATGAGCAGGAGATGCACCCACACATTCACCATGAGGGCACCAGAAACAACAGCAATAAAAGAAGCAGAGATGAAGAGCATAAAGAATGCTATGGGGTAACAGAGAGCTCATGTTTCCAAGAATCAAAGATGCCCTGTGGGGACACCCCAAAGCACCCAAGGAAGTGTGTAAGTAAGGGTGGACCTTCCATACTCCTGGCTGGGGCAGAGCTGGACATGCGTGTGCGTGACCTGCTTTTCTTCAGAGCTGCTGTGGCCTGGGAAGCCGAGCTTGCACATTTGCTACGGCACTCTGGTTTCCCGGAGTCCTCGTGTGCGTCATCTGTGTCAGTGCTCACGTTAGCACCTGTGTGGTAGGTCTTATTGCTCCCCGGCCTCACAGCCCGTAAATGGCCACTCTGCCAGGAAACCGGGCCCTGGTTTTCTCCCTGCACCACAGCTGCCCCAGCAAATTAAATCTTATTCTGAATATAGGTACATAGAGAGCTTCTTAAATTGGGCCCAGGGTGAATTCTGAACCTCACACTAAGCCTCTACTGATTTATCTAGTCTGTGAGTTCAGAGTTCTGCACAGTGAAATCTCATTAATGCAGTCTCCATGAATGTTGAATTTGGGGTAGAAATCTGATAGAGAGGTCTCTCCTTAATCACGTAGCCACACCTACTTTGGCCTATTGACCCAAAAGTTTTGGGTTAAGGCCTTTCTTTAAAATGATCTCTAAGGCAGGGACTTTATAAATGAAGACCATACACATTTAAGCCTAAGGCTGGCAGGTTTGTCTGTCTCTGTCTTGCAGGTGTGGCTTCCCTACCTACCTGAGGAACCGGCTGCTCTCAAGGTGCTTAAAGTGGTCCCAGCTTGGCTCCATGATTCACATGCTGTGTGTGCTAGTTGTGGATTGGAGGACACTAATGATTCCCACTCACTGGCCTTGCTCACCTTAGAACCTTGCTTCTGAGGTAAGTGGATATTGTGGTTGGTTTTCTCAGATTTTTCTCTAGTGTTCAGAAGTTACCCACCATACCATGATGGCATTTACTATAGATACAGGCTCCAAATATCTGCTGGGCAGCATGGGCCAACCAAAATAGGATGCAATCGACCCCATTTCAGCCTCCCCATTCTTAGAGACACTGGAGAACTTCTCAAGTGGGTCTATAACCAGGATTGTTTACCAAATAATCACTGTTCTACAGACAGTGCCTCCGCAGAAACTGAACTAATGACCAGCAAAGAGCACCTGCACTCCACTCTCTGGGTCCTCCTTCCTTAGCTGAAGTGAAAACATTTGAAATTGATGATACCAAGTGCTGGGGAGAGAGGAGGGAAATGGCCGTCCTAAGCTATTCAGGGTGTGAATTGCAGGGCAATTTGCCAACATCTATCAGTTTTTTAAATGCACATACAGTTTGCTCCAGCACTTAGATTTTCAGAAATACATCTTGAATTGTGTTGTAACAACATATATGTGAAGAGGTTTATTATAGCTTCACTTACAATGACAAAGTATCAGAAACAACCTAAATATCCTCAGTGGAAACTCCTCGAATAATTTGTTTCATCAATAGGTGGGAAAATGTCCAATCTCCATGGAGAATGAAGGAAACTTTTACAAAATTTGTAAGATATGTTTCCAAGTAAAAACAAACAGAAGAACAAACAAATGAAAATGATGACATGATTTAGAAAACTGTATAAAATAAAACACAAAAGACAAGCACACACAAGTCAGCATTACAGTGAAAATTTTGGAAAGGTAAAATGGGAACCGCTACAGTGTTTGCATCTAGTATTCTCATATGGGAAGAAAATTTACCTTCATGAGACTCTTCAATGCCATTTGAAGTTTTTATTTTATTTATGTCATTGTTAACTGTGTATGCATATTAATTTTTTAATTAAAAGAAATCAAAAGCTAAAAACAACACGTACAGAGAAAAGTTAGTTCAGGGCTGTCAGTACATGAAGTTTGAAGGCACAGATTTTTCAGACTGGATCACTGGAAGATCAAGGATGTCTACATTTTGGAAATCAGATAGCATCCCAGCACAGAGAAGATTTCTTGAAGGAAGTACATGGTCTGATTTAAGGACTTGAGGGCTGGGAAATTCTGCCACAAAACTCTATTTTGTCTACTGTAAAGTACATGTGGTCCTGGGGTTAACTACATTTAATTTCAAACTCACTCTTTCATACAGTATAGAGTGATACTCTACAATGCTATTTCTAAACCAAATTCAGGTCACTTTGCATTAGCTGGTGAAAGCCAATTTCAAATTGACACAGTATGGTGTTGCCTGTTAGTCACCAGTTCTGTTTTAGCAGATTTCCTCTTTGTTTTTGTTTCAGTTTGCTTGTTTTTGTTTTTATTTTGCAACTATTATTGGGATTCTATTGCTCAAAGCTTCCCTAGGAGAAAATTTAGGTGCAGTCTGGTGGGGGGGGGTGAGGGCAGGTGCCAAGATCTCTACATTTCCCTTCCCTCCAACCTATTCATTCTACTTCAGTTGAAAGAGCTCAAATTTTTATTTATTTTGGGATTCACGATAAAATTTTATTTGAGATATCGAATTCTGTAATAAAACATTTGGAATGTAATCTTTTAATTGCAGTTTGCACATAATATTATTTCAAGTTGAATAGAATACAAATTAAAAAGCTAATGCTGAAAAATGCAAGTTTCCTAAATATAATGTAATTGAAATAAAAACAGCAACTGTTAGACTTGCAGAGAAGGGACTATTTAAGTAGAATAAGTATGAGGTAGGGTTAATCACATGACTTGAGCCAAAATGCCTGGATTTGGAACTTGTAGCTAATTATTGGCTATGTGACCTTGGGCGATCATTTACACTTTCTGCACCTGGCGTATACCATGTAGGAATGTTCCTGGTGGCAGTGATACCTCATAACTTTCTTGTGTAATTAAATGGAGTACTTGAAGGACTTAAACCATGCACAGTGCACAGTAAGCACTATATCAACATTAGCTATTGTCATTACCTTTAATGAAATGCTCCTCATTGGGCTCAATGCTATGTTCAAAGGTGAATACACATGACGTATTGGAAATATATTAATATTATTTGGAATTTTATAATCTATTTTGGCTTTGGGGGAAATGAATCACTTAGAATATGGAAATCAATTATTCAACTTCTACACATTTAAATTCCATCAATACACATTTTCACGACATACTACACAAGACATTGCAAGGCTTTCTGCCCAGGTATCTTAGCAGTTTTTTAGACATAATTTACATACAGTAAAGTCCACAGATCAGCTGTACAGATTGAGGCAGACACCTATAGAACCACCATTCAGAACACAAGAGAGAATGTTTCTAGCAACCCAGGAAGCGCCCACCTGCTCCTCCTCAATGAATATCCCTAGTGTAGGGATCTCTTAGTTTTTCCTGTTCTGAAACTTCATATAAATTCAGTATATTGTCTTTGTGTCTGACTCCTTTTTTTGGGCAAGTCTGTGAGACTCATCTATGTCGTGTATGTACCAGCATTTTATGTGTGGTATCATATACCACAATAATTTTATCTACTTTGTTGATGGACCCTTACATTGGTTCCAGTTTGGGGCTATTTGAATTAAGCATTTTTGAGCATTTTCTAAATTTAATAAATGTCTTTTGGTGAATATAGTGGTCATTTGTCTTAAGGGGTGGGATTGCTGGATCATGGTGGAGGCTTTGGTTTAGTTTATCATATGCAGCCTACCAATTTTTCGTTGCACTTCCTAAAACATGATCCCTACCCCAGATTGGAGCCAACTTTCCTTCAGCATGTGGCAGGATGGCCTGTTTCTTGGGTAAGTTCACTGAGCAAGAATCCTTAAGTCCTCAGCGGAACATTGCCCCCACAGAGGGAGGAGAACCAAGACTATTCATCTGGGTTGGAGACACTCAGACCCCAGGCTCTGCGTCTATGGTTTCCATGGAGGAAAGCTTCCTCTGCTAGCCAGGCCCCTGCCTTCAGGGATGCCTCAGGCCATGAGAGTGCACCCCTCCCTCTTGGCAAGGTCAAGTTCCACATTTCTGAGCCAGGCAGAGAGAATGATTTGTGGATTTATGACAGAGAATATATTCTTTCAACAGAGTCTTCCCTGATTATTGGAGCAAACGTGGCTGCTAGAAACTGCTTCTTCCTATTAGCTCCCTGGGAACACAGGAGACCTTCTCAGTCTGCTCACCCCTCTATGGCTCTGGTCCTTGCCAGAGAAGGGCCCAAGAAATGCCCGATGAGTTAAATGGAAGTGATTTATCCCTTTTTTAATAGTCTCCTCAATATCGCCTGTCACCCACACAGGGCAATGCTTCTGTGACATTCATTCTCTTTCCTCCTACCTATGCTTGTATCTTTCTTTCTCCATCCAACTGTCCCATTGCATATGGGATCAAACACGTGATATGGAATGACAGGGGTTAAAGCACAAACTTGGGAGCCAAAATGCCCACATTCAAAACCCTGCTCTGCCTCTTAATAACCATGAGATCTTCATCACATGTCTGCACTATACCTCAATTCTTATGCAAATAAGTAAATACATCCAGAAGTACTTATAACCATGCTTGGCTAAGCCCTACATGAGTGTGAGCAAATGTTAAGTAAGAGCTTATGAGGGGAGAAGCAGGGAGCCTCCGTGTTGCCAGAGTTCCTCCTCTGCAGAGGCTTCCACTCCGCAAACACCACTCTTAATCACGCCTAGAACAATTGTCAATATTGAGGAAAAGCAATGATTCCGCATATCTGATTATACCGTCAAAGCTGGCAAGCAATCCATACTCAGAATCTGTTTAGAGGCCCTTCTGTTGGGGCCTGGAAAACAATAACCCAAAATGAAGGCCCCAGTAGCAGCCTCAGAAGCAAAAGCTTTCCCTGACTTTCTCCTCTCCTCCCATCTCTCCATTTCATTCTCCCTTGAGACAAGCCACAGAAACTCGAATCTTTCTTCCCCAAGACAGGTCATAGAAACTAGAATGCCTTTTCTTGAAAATCAGCCGTAAAACCTAGTCTGTGTAAAAACTGGCCATTACGACATTATCTGACCTACCTTATTTAACTGTGGGGCAGTAGACCCCCATTCCAGAGAGGGCCCTGCCCCACACGCACAAGGAGGGAATGCGTGCTCAGCCAGGCCAAGAAGAATCTAGACAGACAGGCCTTGCTGAGTTTCGATCTATAAGATTTGATCGAATTAGCATACTCCTTTTGACCAATCATGTTTCTACATGGCGGTCTGTACTTTGTTGAATCTAAGCACGAGAATGGACAATTTCCCCTACATTTTTGTGTCTTCATTCCAAAGGCTCTCATATATACATGGTAAATAAATTTGTATAGCTTTTCTCCTATTGATCAATCTGCCTCATGTCACTGATTTTCAGTGAAACTTTCAGAAAAGGCGAAGGGCTATTATCCCTATTTTGAAGAAACTAAAGTTCTTGGGCTTTCTATCATCCAACCCTCTAATTACCGATCTATCCATTTGGTGTTTCTGCAGATTTCATCGAGCACCTCCTCCCCACCCCGACGCTATGTGTGTCCCGCCTCGTGCTCCTGCATAGGCCATCAGAGCCCAGGTCTTCTGACAACCATTCTGCTCAGTCCTCTCCACCAGACTCCGGCCCTATGGGGCTTCCATTCCACTCCTCACATCTCCATCTTTCCTAGAATTCTACCTCTTCCCCACCCTGAACTTCCTCACCTGACCACGACAGTCATTGTATTTAAGTTACATGACTGACTTACTTAATAACTTAAATAAAAATGATATATTTCATTATATACTATATGTTTAATATTTAGCAGAAAAGAAGGACAAAGATGAGTGAAGGAATGAATATATAGATACACAAAAAATGAAGAAGTCCACCATTTTACCACTCAGAAATGGCTGCTCTTTCTTTGTACACAGACGGAGACACATAAATTTTAACAAAATCGGTATTGTAATACACGTAACGTTTTAAAACATATTTTTAAACTTTAATATCTATCTTTTCATGTCAATAGGTATTTATCAACAAAATTCATTTTAATCGAGTGAATAATATCGCACAGTGCAGATATCCCTTATGTGATTTTATTTGTTACTGAATGTTAGGTTATTTCCTTTCCTAGAAATATTTTCCCATTATAAACTATGCTGAGATAAACATCCCTGTGTGTACGTTTGTGTTCATATCCTTAATTATGTACTTTAGGTAAGTTCTAATCATTGACATTGAAGGCTCGTTGTGAACATTTTTGATAGCTTTTGCAATGCCGTCCTTGAGAAAGACCGTGATAGTAGGAGGGTGTCATGTAAAACAAACAAAATAAAAAGAACAATATTTTTGTCAATTAGATAGAAAACTTATAATCTACTTTTATTTGCATTCATTTTATTAGAATAAGAATGAACATATTCCCATGATCTTATTGTTTATTCTTTCTCAAATCATTTGTTATTTCTTTATAGTTTTTTTCTAATGAAAAGAAGACTAATGAAAAGACTATTAAAGATATCAAACATTCACTTTTCTTGTATATGACTGATATTTTCCCCATTTTAAAAAGTTTTATTTCATATGTTTAGTTGTTAATATTATGAGACTTTACATATTGATGCCTCACTTTTATTAATAGTCATTATGATCTTCAGCTTTTGGGAAATACTCAGTAACGATGTCTTTTCTAGGCCAGGAAGATTTCTCTTCTATGTTTTCATTTTTTCAAATTTAATTTTTTAATCCATAAGTAATTTATATTCTTTTATAGTGAGAGACAAAAAGCTAACTTTTGTCTGTTTGTTTAGCCAGTTCTCTCTGATCTGTGATTAAAGCTCCACTGCTATAAAACATCACCAGGTCTTTGAAGGGTGGTGCATCTGGCCTATGGCAGCTTGGCCCACCTTGACGTCTTCACTCCTGTGACTCTCATCCCTTCATCCTGGGCTCTGCCTTCACGTCACTTTCCACCTCTCCTAGTGTCCACCCTGCTTGTCAAGGCCATCATGCCTCTGCACACATAGTCCTCTGCCTTGCAAGGACTTCCCTATATTCCCCACCTTTATCCAATCCTTTCTGCCAAGAAAGCCAGATGGAGAACTGTGAGTTCTTCACTAACAACTCTCCCATATATTCAACTCTGTATCCTCAGCTCCTTTGGTACACGGCAGGTGCTAAAATAAAATCCCTCCACTAAACAAATTAACAATTGACTGGCATCTCAACAAACTCATCCGACTCTATAGGTAGGCTATAGCAGGGACGTTTCTTGTTTTTCTTCCCAGTACTCATTACTGGCTTCTCCAACAGTGTGCTGATTTCCAGTAGGGGAATTCATTTCTGCCCCCTACCCCACTGTGCATTTGAAGTGAGATCGACTGGCAGCCCAGCATCTCTGATTGGCTTACGACAACCAGCCTATTCCATCTGGCTACAGTGGTGACTTCAGGACAGAGCATGTAACCCAATCAGTATCCTTGGTCTGAGAGGGTGTTTTCTGAGGTCGCAAGGAGAGAACAGCCTCCTTCTTTACAGAATGAAATCAGAAGCTCCTCCCCTCAACACATACCCATTGGATATCCAGGAAGAAAAATATAAACCTTGGAAGCTGTTGCTAATGTTTATCAGACCTACAGAAGAGCTTTTCAGAAAATGCTGCTCACAGTGAACAAGCAGAGCCAAGAAAAACAAGGTAGAAACCCAGTCCTTGTTGCACATTTAAATCCTGGGTCATATTGCACCTGAAGTGGGTGCCCCTGGGCAGTTTATTACAAGAACCACTGAATTCCCTTTATCATTTAAGCCGATTGGAGTTAACGTTTCTCTTCAATGTAACTATAACAGTCCTAATACATATGAGATCATTGGATGGCTAAAATTACAGTGAAATATGAAGGAAACCTGGCATACGGTAAACAAAGGATAGGACAGAGAAGCAAGAAATGGTAAGTTAATGCTGCAAAGACTAACCGTAACCATCACCAAACCATGAAAACTAACATTTCTAAACAGCTTTCCAGATACCAGATCACTGTTAGCAAAGCAATTTCCCATGCATTTTATTAGTTGTTTTGAAGTATATAAAATTCCTTGCCCAGTTCTTGGCACAGAATATCCCTCAAAAACCAATAATTTTCATAATCCCACTTTCGCCCAATCCCCTTGAGTCATAACAATCAACAATTCATCTTAGGAGAATAAAGTAACCACTTGAAAGCATGAGTTATTGTCTTCAACTTTAGAGAATTCATGGAGTTTAAGAAGGTGTCAGATGGAAAAATACAGAAAGTTGAATCATTCCCTAGCCGAATGCAAAAGTGAAACACCAAGTGATTGTTTTGGGAGGAATACGAATAGTCACAGCCCTGGGAGATAAAACCAAGTGCAAAAGGAAATATATCTATATCTCGCCAGCATTGATACGCAGCCAGCACCAGACACCGGGGAGAGAGTAGGGGAGAGTCAGACATTGTACCTGGCCTTGTGGACCTTATAGTCCAGGGGAGAAGGCAGACAGTAAAACTAAATATAGCGATTTAACTTTTAATAAGCTGTGTGCTTAGGGCTAATGTGGTATGGTAGTCACGGAAAGCCCCTTAGCATCGGTGGCTTGGCAGTTGAGATAGAAAGTGTGAGAAAGGGCCAGCCACGCAGAGATCGAGGCAGAACCCAGGCACCGTGGCCAGCGAGTGTGAGCGAAATGGAAGAAAGAAGCACCAAGTAGCGCAGGCATCCAAAGGGGGCAGACACGGCAGTTTACAACTTGTGAGAGCCTGGGATGTGGTTATTATGGTCAGAAGCCTGCAAATGATCAAAGAGGTGGGCCCCCAAGGATGGGGGTATGGCTGAGACTGACTAATGCCTTTAAACCCGGGCCAGCAGTGACCACAGAGAGGGCTGAGGCCCCTGACACCAGCATGACCCAGGAGGCCTGCAGACGCTGACATTCCTTTGCTGTGTGATTCCCACAGAGCTGGGCTTTTCATCAGGAGTGAGCAGTATTGGTTACCAGGCTCAGAGGAGAGAGGGGAACACATGTGCGGGAGCGAGAGGAAAGAGGGAAAGTGGGAGGAAAGAGATCTAGACACGTCGTGGTGCAGGACTCAAGGTCAACGGTGTGGGACCCTCAGGCTCCACGGCATTGGGTTAAGCCATGGACACTTGAACCTATGTCCCGAATGTGTTTCTGAAAGGTGACATGTCTGGGACACACAAGGGCAGGCAGTTGTGGTGCGGGGGCCACTTCTAGTTGTGGGGGCCTCATCTGCCCCATTTAAGAGGAACAGGTTGTGTTTAGGGGTTACCACCTCTGCTTGGGCATGACACTATTCCCCAGAGAACTAAGTATCTTTCGGACTAGCCAATATTTCTCGTTAGGCTATTCCGTTCCAGGCACTGAATCAAAGAGGGCTTCTACATGAAGTGATTGTATGATGTGTCATCTAAACTGGGACTGTTAAGGGTAACAGAGGGTGGGATAAATTCTAAAGCCAATAGAACACTGAGGCAACTGGCATTCACTGCGTGGACTAAGAAAAATAGTGTCCTTGCTCATACCACCCTTCTCTCAGGGAGGCAGTTGTTGACTGACTTATCAATGTGCTTTGGGTGTTAGGAATCACGCATTCATCTTCTCCATTAAGAGGTAAGCAATGGTAGACACGAAGAGTCAAGGATATTGTGGAGACTCAATGTTGAAGCAAAGTAGCATTCCAGTTAGAGTGTGGGCAAGACTTAGAGACCCCTTGATTCAAATCCCACCACCACTCTTTGCTCTGAGCGGGTTATGACACCTCTCTGAGCCATGGCTCTACCCATGTGTAAAGTGGGGATGACAATAATGATGCCTACCTTGCCAGGTGTTATTAACATAAGTTTGAATTGAAACAATGTGTGTAAAGGGGTCAGCCTGGTGCCTGGTGCATAATAAGCAGCAATAAATGACAGTTAACAGGATAAATTCTCAGGGGTGGGGAGATTCCAATAAAAAGTTGCACCAACATTTTGCTAAACACGTCTCTAAAAGAACTATCTCATCCATTCTCCCGCCTCTCCTCCCAGGGCCTGGTATATACTTCACTTCTTTACGAGAAAAACACTCACATACCCCTCTCCCCAGAACATGTCTTTCCCTATTCCCCAGAGGAGAATGGGGACTGTCCTGACCCATTTTCCCTCCTAGGAGGCTGGGGGGAAAAAGCAAGAGGAAACATGTGGTCATTGGCCCAACGGCACGTAAGCTCCAGTTCAGTCTTTCCAGGGAATCACTCTGGATTTATTCACCACAAAGTGCCAGATGAGAGCAGCTTAGTAATTTGAAAGTGTGGGGAAAGAACACATATTCTAAGATGTTCTTAAGGCTGGGTTGGAATTACTGAGTATTGCTCATTTCAGCTTTTGGCAGATTGTGCCGTCCTGCGTTGAACTTGGAGGTTCTAGGGAAGCCTTGCGATTAACCCAGAGGCTAGGACTGGGCTCCGGGGATTCATATCCCAGTTTGAGTCTTAGACAGAGCTGGGAAGACTGTGCTTGTTGGTTTCCTAGCCTTTCCAAAATCTGTATAACTCACCCCCCTGCCTTATTTTCTATCTTCAATATTTAGCATAGTTTCTGTTTCAAGATGTAACCACAGAATGGAGTCGATGTGACAAGAGAGCTACGTGGGGAGTGCTGTGAAACAGGGAAAAGGCTGCAATCTATTTTTGCCAGGTGTTGGTAGATCAGGGAGAGCTCAACAGAAAAGGTGTGACATGTGAACGGGCCTTGGAGGATGGGGATAAGTAGGGAGCTTAAGGAAGACTGGGAAGGGGGGACTTTGAAGACACAGGGACGGTATGCATACCAGGAGGAGGATGAGCCGTGTCTGGCAGATAGACCACGTGCACATGGGTAATGTCTGGGAACAGGCTCGGAGAAAGAAGCTGCCTCAGTTTGTTCTCTTACAAATTAGTTTAGGGCCTTTCTTGGTCATGGACTTGGAATCCAGGCTCCAAAGTGACCCCCAGTGGTCTCTTCCCAGTTTTCTTGTCTTTGTGTATCCCCTTCCTCCACGGAGTAGGATTCACCTGTGTGACCAATCGGTGCTGTCAAAAATGAGGTGTGACTTCCAAGGCTGGATCATAAAATATGTTTCCATTTCGCTCTCTTTTGCCTCACCAGCTGTGGGGACAGCCGGTGGCCATTCCTTGAGGACACTCGAGCAGTCCTGCAGAGAAGCCACGTGGTGAGGAAGTGAGGCCTCCTGCCAGGAACTAGCACTAACTCTCTGGGCAGGTAAGCGAGACACGTTGGGAGTGAGTTTTGCAGAACAATTAAGTCATTTTAAAATTTTTTTGTTCTTAATTATTATAGGTACATAATAGTTGTATATATTTATATGGTAGGTGTGATGTTTTGATACAGGCATACAATGTGAATTAATCAAATCAGGGTGACTGGGGTATCTATCACCTCAGGAATTTATCATTTCTTTGTATTAGGAGCATTCCAAATCCATACATTTAGTTATGTTGAAGTATATCATAACTTATTGTTGTTTATAGCCATTTGATTGTGCTATCAAATATTGTCCATTCTATCTAACTATCTAACTATACTTTTGCACCCATTAACCATCCTCATTTTATCCCTCCACCCCCTTCCCTCTACCCTTCTCAACCTCTAGTAGCCATCACTCTACTCTCTGTCTCCATGAGATCAATTGTTTTTAATATCTAGCTCCCACATGTGGGTGAGAACATGTGAGATTTGTCTTTCTGTGCTTGGCTTATTTCACTTAACATAATGTTCTCCAGTTCCATTCATGTTGTTGCAAATGGCAGGATTTCATTTTTATGGCTGTATAACATTCCATGTGTATATGTACCAGAATTTCTTTGTACATTCATTCATTGAATCTAAATCTTGGCTATTGTAAATTGTGCTGCAATAAACATTTGATAATCTTTTGATATACTGAATTCTCTTCTTTTGGATATATACCTAACAGTGGAATTATAGGGTCATATGGTAGCTCCATTTTTAGTTTTTTCAGGAATTTCCACACTGTTCTCCATAGTGGTTGTACTAATTTACATTTCCATGAACAAATGTACAAGGGTCCCCTTTCTCTACATTCTCTCTGGTATTCGTTATTGCCTATCTTTTTCATGAAAGCCATTTTAACTGGGGTGGGATGATACCTCACTGTAATTTTTATTTGCATTTCCCTGATGACTAATGATGTCAATAACATCTTTGTATGAAGGAACACCTGGCCAATAGACCATTTCTACTTCAAGAGCTGGAACCACCCAGCTCAGCTGCTCCTAGATTCCCGACTCATGGAAACTGTGTGAGAGTAAGTTATCTTTACTTTGAACTCTGCATCTGAATAGACCTACGGTGTGTCCTTTTTCCTGGAGCTTCCACACAAAGGGATCTTCATCATGGACTGTGTCACCGCAGTGAATAGAAGACTTCTCAGTGGCATGTTAAAGGGAAACATGTCATCAGGCGACCTGGAAGGTAGATGTTTGTCAACGTGGCTCCATGCCTCCGAGGAGAAGGCATACACACTGCATTCTCCTCTACACAGCCCACTTCCTTTGTAAGGCTGTGAGTTTTCACTTCCCTATAACTTGGGTTAGCCTATGGTTTGTGGTGGCAAGCCAGGCTCTGACCTTATACGACCTTATTGATCCAGAGTCAATCCCAATCTCATAGCATATTTTGTGAGGCTTTGCTGATCTTTTCAAGAGTGAAGCTGATCGGCTCCACTCGAGTCAGGCACCTGCCCATATTCTTTTCAGATAAGACCAGTCACCTGGTACAAGTGTGGCTGCCTTGGCCTACTTCTTTAGATTGGACCCCTCATTTACAAATGAGGGGTTATGGATTTGGGAAGCACTTCAAACGTATATAGTACATATAGCCCCAACTAAAAGCTTTCCTAGAAAACTTGCAGCAAGATCAAGATCATACACTCTCTTCATTTTTATGAACTCCCTAGGGTGTGAAAGTTTCTCTTCTGAATAAGAAGAGACATGAAGCATCCTCCTCAGAATGACAAAAGCCTTTTGGCAGCAAGACATTAGGATTCATGACTCAAGCCCCATATTTCTGCAAAAGCAATTCCGTACTCTCAAAAGCAATTATACATCATATTATATCATCAGAATAAAATAAATATAAATCCCAGAATTAATATAAAGGCATAAACAACTGCTGACAGCCTATATAAATTGTATTAGGGATACTTTGATAAACTCCCAGTTTTCCAGCCTCCCCTCAACCTCATGACAATAGCTATTTAGATTCGACACACATCAGGGGCGTGTGTAGAAAGTGTCTTGGTGACAGCTGGAAGTAGGAAGGGTTGGAAATAAAGAAAAAGAAAAACAGCAAGAGCAGGAGAAATGGGTAGAAGGATAATGACTTTAAAGGAGAAAGGCCGGGAGAAGAAGTGAATCTGGGAACCCAGGAAAACCCCCTTTCTCCCGTAGGACCCCTCCATAGAGGAAGGTGGCTGGAGGTGTCTTTATGAATTTACTCGACACACTTTCTGCCCAGCACTCAGAAAAGAGGGAGCAATTCGGAATAGGCTATTATTTATTCAAGAAACATTCATTGAGCATCTGAAGGGAATAGATGGGGTCATGATTTCAGGCAACTTGCAGACCGGAGACTAGCTCAGGAGACAGTTGAACAAACAGTTGAAGTTCAGTAGGACCATTGCTGTATTACGGGCACTGTACAAAACTAAATGAGGGTCCAGGAAGGTGACGAGGGGGGAGGGAGCATCCTCAATTCTGTTGTATTGACCCATGAGAAAGGCATTATTATGGGTTATATTTTGTATCCCCCCCAATCATATATTGAAGTCCTAACACCCAGTACCTCAGAATGTGGTCTTATTTAGAAATAGGACCATTGCAGACGTAAATAGTTAAAATGAGGTCGTTAGGGCCCTAATCCAATGTGACTGAGTATCTTTATAAAAAGGGGGGAATTTGGACACAGAGACATGCACACAGGGAGGATGCCACGTGAAGATGAAGGCAGAGATCGAGGTGATGCTTCTGCAAGCCAAGGAACCCCAAAGATCACCAGCAAAACATCAGAAACTAGGGGAGAGGCATGGAACTGATTCTTCTTCAACCTTTATAAGGAAACAGCCCTGCTGACAGACAGCTTCCTTTCGGAACTTCTAGCCTCTGGAACTGTGAGAGGATACATTTCTGTTGTGTAAGCCACTCCGTTTATGGTGCTTTGTTACGACAGCCCTAGCACACTGATACAGACATGCTATTAATGGCTCTAAAGATTGAGAGAAGGGTTGGTCCTTTGGGCTGATGGGCCGGAATAGGGATTCTGTTACTTGAGGAAAATGAATTTTGAGGAGCATGACAAAATGTCCCGTGTTTCTGGAGTGCATATTACAGAGTGACACGAAGTGTGGCTATAGAGAAAGACCAGGTATAAACAGACATTCCAAAGCTCTGTTTGTTGAATGAATTAACAAGAATTGACTACTTTGGTGCAAACATGCAAGACATGGGACAAAGCGCATCAGGCTTTACCATGCAGCCTGTTGCAGGAATTCTAGTTGCTTCCTAGTCCCCGGACGGAGGAAGAGCCCTGAAGGCAACACATTGTGAGTTTCCCTGGGATGAAAAAGTCAGCCCTAGCAAAGAAGAAAGAGTGTCCCTTGTGCTTCTATCTTCCCTGAGCTTCCCTGCCTTCAACCTAACTTGCTTATCACCTGTAGTTTAGGGACCACGGGTTGCTAAATTTCACTCTAAGCTCAGCTATATCTTTTGGAACTTAGAGAAAGTGTAAGATTGGCCGAGTAGTAACCAGGAAGTGGAGAGACAGTGACCAACCACTGGGACTGACTTTAACTTCCCCCAACTCAGAATTGCTGCTTCTTAAATATACTTGCTTTCTACACAAATCATGCTGTGGGTTGTGGTGGGAGCCAGAGGAGGGCAGCCTTGTAGCAAAATGCCGGAAGGCTACAATAACTTCTTTCTCTGACAACTTATATGGTAGCTAATTTATATGCTACCTCCTTTTAGTTTGGGGGGAAAAATATAGCTAACAATAAGGAAGAGAATGCCATCTATTTCTTTAGCTTAAACATGCCCGCTTGAGTGGTGAACAGTTGATCTCTAAGCTTGCTGTTTTCAGGCTATAAAAGCTGTTTATTTCACTCTATAAAAGAACATTTGAACTTATATAGCTATTTAAGTTTAAATGTTTGGGGGGAAAGAAAAATGCAAGGGGAATTAGCAAAGGGAGGCTGAAATCCGATCTCTCCCTGCTGCAGGGTTTGCATAGAAACTTCCTTCTTTGGGAATCCCCCCTGCCTGCCCCCAACACACCCACGGCAGCCCCAGTGCACAGGAAATGTACTGAGCTGAGTGTGATTTCAACATTAGCAGTCATTTCAGTAAAGCTCTCAGAGTCAATCATTTCTCATGCACTGGTGTGAGCCACATTCACCGGAGACCTGTTGGCTCTTAAAAATCTGCAGCTGCCCAAAAGAGGTGAAAGACATTAACAAATCTGTGTTGTTTTTCTCCCTAAAAACTGTGAGTTTGTGTGACGGATCTGGATTGAAATATGCTTCCCTGCCCGTGCATGGAGGGCAGCTGCTCTGCTGGCTCTGGGAATGAGAAGTCTGGAGGTTTGGACAGCGGGGCAGTCTTCCTTTGAGCAGTGTGCAGACTTCACCAGTCAGCCACCAGCACTCTGGCCTTCCACATCTTCCTGGAAGGGTTTAAAGTTCCTCTGACACAGCCTGGCCCTGCATCACAGCTCGCCTAAGGTAGTCCCAGTTTATGCCTGTCGTGCTCTTGGTGTACTTTCAAGGGTTCCTCCTTTGCCTTTCACGATGTCCTGGTGCAGATCATACATTGTATGACCAATCTATTCCCAGAAGTCTGTTCTTGTAATGTAGGCAACATGTGTGCCCAATCTGGGGAGACATAAGGGCTTTGGGATATAGATGAGTTTGAGAGATGAGTTCTCTTGGTTTGGGCTCTCATAAGACCAGACCTGAGTCAACTGGGTGCAACTAGTGTACTTGGGAGTGGCAGAAGACACCTGTAGAAGAATAGAGAAGTGAGCAAAAGGGGCCACAGCCAAAACCAGAGTGCTAGCAAGCCCTGGACACCTGGAGCTTGATGCCACTGAGGACACACTGGCCGACAAAGAATGCCGCAGCATTATTCCACATGGGGGGCGAAGATAATCCCAAGGGTTTCATTTCCATCACTTCCTCTCTGCCTGCTGGAGCACAGAGCAGCCTTCATCTGCTTTGGAGAAAAGCTACAAGCAAAGAGTTGTAGACACATGTGCATATTCTGAGCAAAAGAAGGGATGGGGCCAAAAACATATGAGCAAGCACCGATACTGTGTCCTATAGGAGGGGAAAGATGGAATCGAGAAAACACAAGTGTTATTCAGTAACCAAGTGTTTCCTGATCCTTTTGGGTCTAGCTCATCTGACACCTGTGTTCCTTCAGTAGGCTCATCATCACAATAGTCAAATGACTCTAAGTGCAATTGTTTACTGCATGTCTCTTTGGCCAAGCTATGATCTGCAGGAGGGCGGGACTGCACTGGTTTTCTTCGGTGTGTTCTCTGAATATAGGATGATAATATTGCTAAATGAGTCAACAACTGAATGAATTGTGTCAGTTTTTCTGTACTTTATTGCTCTATCTTTTCCACCCTTTTTATCCAACTTGTAGACAAGGAAACAAGAAGAAACTTTCCCCAATATTCCATTACTGAGAAATATCCAGGTCTTTCTGACTTCTCAGTTTGCCCTCTTCCATAGTGTCTTCCAGTAACAGGGAATATTCATAAATAAAGATTTTCCCACTTTTGTATGTCTCTGTACCTCAGTGAGTTGTGTAACAGAACCACAGATGCCGCCTAATCCCAGTTCCTGCCTCTTCACATACTCTTGGCCCCTTTTCTATTTACCTTCCTATTCCAGAGTGTTAGACTCATGTCTGCTCTAATTGTTTGAAGACCTAGCAAGGATACAAAGTTTTCATCTCCATCATATGGATAAAATAGATGTAAATAACCTTACGAGCATCAGTAATAATAAAATGTAGTAAAATAATCAGAAACAGTGACTGTTGAGCATTTATTTATCACTGTTTTTTAAGAGATGGGATCTTACTATGTTGCCCAGGCTGCAGTGCAGTGGCTAGTCACAGGCACAGTCATAACACACTAAGCTTTGAACTCCTGGGCTCAAATGATCCTCCTCCCTCAACCTCCCAAGTATCTGGGACTGCAGATGATTACCTTTTTAAATGCAATTTATTAATTGAAAGTTTATTAATTTAATTTTTATTAATGGCTATATCTAATAACTAGCACACAAAATTTTTGTAAGTTTAACAATCAGCTCTCATAAGCCTGTTACAACCTGACTTCAGCAGACCACTTAGGAGACTCTCTCTTGGATAAATCCTTCATTTTGTAGGTTCTACTCAGATCTCTGTCCTAAATTCAAAAAGGGAAGGTCTTCTGGTGAAACTGCCCAATGGAATGTGGTTCAAGATTTTGGCTGGACAACTATGAGTGAACCAACTGTCTTCTTGATGCTATCAAAGTTTGAGACCCTTCATGTGGGATCCATTTTGTTTGCCACTACCCTCATCCCTGATCAGTTATCTGCCTTTTAAAACTCAGTGTCTCTGGAGGCTGACTCCTGAGGCCTGCACTGTCCATGGTCCTTTGACCTCTTGCTTCTGGTTGAGTGCAGACAACAGAAGGCACTGGTAGAAGACATGAAGGCAGAAGAAGAGAGAGTGGGAGTACATATACACCTACTCTCTCCCTGCCTCACCACGGTTCTGACACTAGCTGTATATGGCGGAGCACATTTCCGTGTTATATTCTCATTGTCCTCACCCCATCCCATCCATAGCATTATGTCTGCCTGATGACCAGCTGTAGGTGGGAAAAGGGAACAGAGACAAATACCTCATCCAATATAGGGCTTTCTTAACTTCCACATGCAACTTCATTCACTCAGGTGAGCACACCACCAACTCACCTTGACCAGTTGGCTGAACATGATTCATGCTTTGCTCTGAGAGCAAGGCCTTGGCTCTAATGTCAGGCACAGTCTGACTCGTGAGAGTTGTAATGAAGCCAAGCACCTGCTAGGGCCCTTTTATAGTCCCTATGCTGTTCATCCGGCAGGACAGTTCTCTCTGAGGTCTGCGTCCTTGCCATGTTCTCATGCACACTTTTCTCTGGCCTGACATCCTTCTAGACTTGATATCCTAACATCATGCATAAATTCAGTTGTCAAAACTTCTAGGAGCTAATACTAGGTCATTAAACTGATATGAATTGAGTATGTACCATGCACCAGGGACACAATCATATGAGTGCTGTGCTAAGCAGTTCACATATGTGATCTCTTCCACCATGGTAACAACCCAACAAGACTGGTACCATCACTATCCCACCTCTCCAATCTATTACGTACTACTTGTGTAGCTCATTTTTCTGTTTGCACTCACATACATTCCCCATCCTTCTTTCCACCTTCTCACTATTACAGGAAACTGCATTTCGGGCTCTGGACTGTCAGTTTCTGGCTAGATATGGCCAACTGAAGAACTTGATAAGGGGTAGGACAGCACAAACCCAGGGTAATTTTCCACTTCTCCCCACTGGGGTAACATCTCTGGCAGAAATTGTGCTTCTGCTGTGGCTTCTGCTCTCACTAAACAGCTTGTCCCCTGATGGCCCATCAGGCTTGCCACAGTCCTGGCTTCCACAGGGCTCCTGGGCTTCTGCAAAACTGCTTCCTTCCTTTGCCTGCCAGCCCTAGGTGAGGCAGTCACTTTCTAATTTCTGCATGGCCTCATCTCTTCTTTGCTGTTTCAGCTCTTCTTATACCTTGAAGGTAATTCCCTGCATTAAATTCTCTCTATTGAAGTTCCTGGCATGTGTTTCGCTTTCCTGGGTTTACTAAACCGAGAGGCTCCTCTATAATCACACTGCTATAGCTCTGTCTCTGTGTGTGTATGTGTGTGTGTTTAATTTACTGAAAGCATCCTCTACTATAATTATTTGTTCCCTTTATAGAATTAACTAGCAATATCTAGCTATAACTAGTTACATTAATAACAACCTATTCCCTTTCAACTTGTTTATGGTCTGCCTTCCCTGACAGCCTGAAAGCTCTGTGAAGGCAGGCATCCTGCATATTTTATTCATTGCTGAATTCGCAACTCTCCAGTAGGTGATTGGCTCATGGGCACTCACATTGAATAAATGAATGAAAACGTTAATAAATTCTCATTTTATAATAAAGATATTCAAGCTTAAAGAGGTGAATTGATTTTTCAGATCACTTGATTTTTCTGTTGCCAAACAGCCCAAGACATTGCCTCCCCTACACAAACTGCTTTTCTCTATGGATTTTAGAATCGTGGGCTAGATTCTCCATGGCAGCCACCACCCTATTTCGTCTTTACCTTCGACTCCCATTATCCCTGTTTCTCCAGCATTCCATGTGCCGGCTTTCACCACTGCCTGCTGTGGGGCCATCCTCCACATTCTAGGCTGTTCATCCTTCCTCCCACAGCATCATGAGCTATATCTCTCCCAATCCTTGGGTGGACCAAATTTCATTCCAGCCTCAATCCCTGTCTTTATGAAACTGCATCCCAAGATTTCCTAACAGTGTATAATGTCTGCCGGAACTCAGGCATTCAGATGCAAGCATGTCTAAAACAGGTGGTTTCCCCAGATGTCTAATTACCAGAATCTCCCAAAAAGTTTTGGAAAAAAAAAAAATTCCCAGGTCTAATCCTAGACTTACTTGTTAGGTGGGACCTGGAATCTGCATTTTTAAAAAATGTTCCTTGTATTCTGTGAGCCAACCAGAACTCTCCTTGCAGCCACAATCAAAGTGATGAGAGAGAAAACAGTGGGTGCATTTAGAAATTAAAACAAGACAAAAACAAGAGTTATAGGTGAGTGTCATGAATGGTGGCATCTGATACTCAAATATTGTGCTCCTCTGGTGCAGAAGAGAGGGACGGCCTGTGCCCAGAATTGTTGACTGACCGTGTCCTGGAGACTGCTTCCTGTCCCTGCTCTCTGTCCTGGCCTCAGCACCCCGGGTGGCAGAGGGCCTGACAGTAACCAGGCAACTCTGGAGTCTGACCTGTTTTGAGCTCCCTGCTAGGGTTGCCAGATAAAATATAAAATACCCAGTTGAATTTGAATTTCAGATAAACAATATATATGTATATTACTCATACTGAAAAAGTATTTGTTGTTCATCTGAAATTCAAATTTAACCAGACAACTTGATTTTTGATTGCTACATCTGGCAACCCCATTCCCTATACTTGTCTAATACTGGGCAGGTTGAAACACTAACCAAGACTATGTTCCTTTCTAAGGGTACATTTTGAACTTCTGTTTCTGTGAGTCACTCAGGGAGCAGTGATGTTGAGGAAGTCCCTCTTTAATAAACATGGTTTTCTGCAAGGCTTAGCATTTGAAAGATTCACTTCTCGATACATGTATTCAGTACCTATGACTGATTGCTGCCTGGGCCCTGGGTCCACCCCAAAAATGATGGTGGCAAGTGTTCAGTGCTCTGGGATGTGACCTTGGGGAGAAGCTCCAACTGTTTCAGGAGACCAGCATCAATTAAGCTAAGCTAGCTCAATTGTTTGAGGCATATAATTTGTCTTTTCCATTTTTGGTTATTAGGAGGATGTTTAACAAATTTGTCTAAGGGTATATCTGGCCTTACTTTTCATTTTTCATAAGTACGGATTAAACTCAGACCTTTTCATGAGTGATGGGATTGCTTTCTATTCTTAGGGAAGCCTCTGTGTTTGTCATTTATTTATTCATTTAACAAATCTTTTTTCAAGAGTATATCATGTGCCACATGCTTTTCTAGGCATTGGAGATATCGAAGTGAAATAAAACAAAACAAAACACAGCCTTAAGGAGTCTATACTATGTAAGAAATAAGGAAGGGCGGGGGTAGAGCGTGCCTCTGGGGAGGTAATGGGGTTGCAATTTAAAAATATTGATTAAGAGAGGTCTCACTGAAAAGGTGACATTTATGTGGCAATTTGAAGGAGTACGACTTTTAAGACTTTAAGAACTCTTTAGTGAATTTGTTTAATCATCATACATTTTAAAACGTGTACATTTACCTGAAAGGAAGTACTTGATACCAAGTCTATCGTTTATCAAGGTAGCAAATTGGTAAGATGATATTGGAATATGATGTACTTAATGTAAATATCCACTCTTCAATCACCAGAGGACTAACTCAGGGATACAGAGTGCATCCCAGTTGTTTGTAATGTCTGCTTCTGTCATCGGTGCAACACTTACAATGTGGACTCTGGAGTGTGACTGGTTGGTTATAAATCTTGTCCCCACCACGTAATAATGCTATGATGAATGACAAGTTGCTTTAACTTTCCGTGTCTGGGTTTCCTAATATTAAATTGGGATAACCATGTTAGTTACCTCGGAGTGTTGTTGTGAGCATTAAATAAGACAATGCACAATCTCTATCACATAGAAAGTTATTAACAGTGTGCTTAGAAGCTGGCTCTCCAGAAGAAATTTAAAAAAAAAAAAGCCCTGATATAGCATTTGTCCCTTTCCATGGTATAAATATTCTCTACTTTGGTCAATTTCAAGCTCTGTACATTGTCACTGAACATGGAGTTGGGAAGAGATGCACACAGTCGGCTCCAACGAGCTGGTACAAGCTGGCTGTAAGACACTACATACATGATTCATTGTGTCATAGTATCCATGCTAAGTATTTATTTCTAGAAATAGAATGGTCTAAAGAATGTATCTTCATGTACACTTATTGACGGCTTTAGAATTGACATTCTCAACCTTAGTACTGTTGACACTTGAATTTATGTGTGTGTGTGTATATATATATATATATATATATTACATTGGAAAGCCTTCTTGTGCATTCTAGAATGTTTAACAGATACCCTGGCCTCTACCTACTAGATAGCAGGAACTACCCTCCTGCCCTAGCCGTGACAACCAAACATATCTCCAGACATTGCCAAATGTCACCAGGGGGCAAAATGTCCCTGGTTGAGAACCATTGCTTTAAAGAAATACAAGCATAAGCCAGAAAAAATATATTTCTAGAGGAATACATTTAGAAACACAATTTTAAAAGAAGGTAAAAGTAATTCAATGCCCAGGTGATTACAAATACACCCAAAATAGAATTGATTTTTAAGTTATTGATATTTAGATACAATCGAGCAATGAATTAACATTAGGGGAAAAGGTGGGCTCGGATGTCGTAGGTGGGAAGCAGCCTGGTAGAATGGCTGGGCCCGTTGCTATCAGAAAGTCCTTGGCATCTGTCTAAATTCTCTTCCTTATTCGATGTGTGGTTCTGGACAAGTCACTTAAGCACTCAGAGCCTCTATGTCCTCACTAATGGAAAAAGAATGAAGAATGAATTGAAAAGATTGTGAAAATAAGTCAAATTTATAAATATTTATAATAGGGGAAAGAAAAGGGTCCTTGTTAGCTCTGGCTTTGGGGGATTGGTCGGCCTTGGGCAGGGACTGATGGGAGGGGAAGCCCAGAGGGTGGGGTGGGCTGGGGAACGCAGATGATAAAGTGCCTGCCCCGACACACAGGGCTGCAGGTCACTGCTTGGAAATGTGAGAACAAAATGGGACCCCAAGCTAATGACTTTCAGGTGTGCTGGCCCTGCTGCCTGGCCATCGGGGAGTGATGCTGAGGCCAAGGCTAACGCTCCAGCGCTGCCAAGGCAAACATCCAGGCCCAGGGTAAACCAACCAAAGCCAGGCGCCTGGGACCTCCCACCAGACTGCATGCACCCCGTGGCCGCCTGCACCTGCCCACTGTGGGCACAGCAGGCACCCATTCCCTGCCCCTCTCCTGCTACCCAACTGCCCCTGTTCCCAGATATCCCTGTTGCTCTGTTACCTGCCCAGCCCAGGAGTGGTTCCACTGTTCCCTTTTTTCTCATGCCCAACCTGGGCTCCAGTGAAAACCCTGCTGTTGGAGCTAAACCTGACTCAGCACACTTTAGGCAGGTGGACAGAGAATTCCTCCATCTTCCCTTCTGTCGAAGCTTCGCTCTATTCTATTCTTTGCATCCTGTCCCTTGTTCCACTCTGGCCCTTGCGTATATTCCATGAGTATTCTGAATTCCCCTTATTCCTTCTATCACCCAGCTATGGAGATGGACACAACCCAGGATACATTCCATATGAGCTCTTCTCTGTTCACTCTGCACTCTACAGTGGGCCACAGGGCAGACTGAATGTCACAAATGCAGCATCAATCACTTCCCAGGACATGCTGGAAGGTTGCCAGAGAGGTGGGATGTGCAGAGCTAGGTTGGTTCAGGGATGCCTGTGGATACCACACTAACTGCGCCTTACAGGCCCCTGACTCCAGGCTTACAGAAGGATCTGCTTGGACCCCACCAGCAAGACTGTTGTGAAAGTAGTTTTGCTCTGAGATTGATGGTCATGGGTCAGAATCTAGACAACACTATCCATTTCATAGCTGTGCAAACGTTACTGAACCTGTGTCTCAGTTTCCTCAACTATTAAACTCTTTCACATGGTTGTTAAGAGAATCACTGGGATTGTAGGATTATGTATTATTTTATTTAACAAATATTTATTAAGCATTCACTATGTTCCAGAAGCCCCGCTAGGCCCCGGGGACACAGATATGAATACAGCACAGTCCCTGATCTCCGGGGCCTGCCATCGATGGAGAAGACAGATGGGAAACTGTAGCAAGGCCATACATTACATACATGCACCATAGAAATGGGTAAGAGTAGGGTCTTCCTGGAATACACCACTCACAGTCCTGCTTTGGGGACTTCACATTGACTGTTCCTTATGCCTTAACACTGGTTGCCCAAGTATCTGCAAAGCTGGCCCCCTAACTTTACTCAGCTCTCTGCTCAGATGTCATCTTGTTGTGGGCATCTTCTCTGACCACACTATATAAAATAACCCCATTCTCTCCAGATCTATTCCCCATATCTGTTTTCTTCCTAGTTATATCACCACCTGATGTATTACCTTGTCTTTTCTTTCCCTTCCCTACTCTAAAATGTAAGCTCCATGAGGGCAGGAGTGTTGTTTTGTTTGCTGCTATAATTCCAGAAATTAAGACCATGTCTGTTGTGTAATTAAATGCTTCAATAGATGTTTGTTGATTGTGTGAACAAATCAGTAAATAAATGAATGGATATCAAAGTGAGCAGAGTGAAACACACGATTCTTCTTGGGAGAATCTTGAAGGAAACCCTTGAGAGATGCCTGGAGGAGGAGTCAGAGTTATTTGAACGATGCAGGGAAGGGCTGAGGGAAGAGAATATGCAAAGAACTGGCAGAAAGCCATGGTCTGTCCCAGAAATGGCTGGTGTTTTCGAGTAGCTAGGGAGAGGCAGATAGGCTCAGAGGCAAGGCCGGAAATGAGTGTGGATAGTAGGCTGGCAACAAATCTCATTTAATCCGTCTTAAAGAGATTTTACTTGGCATGTAACCTAGAACGTTTTTTTACTTTTAAAAAGTAGCACAGTGACAGGCACAGAGAAGATGCTCAATGCTTTCCCAACATCCACTCTCCCATTTTTCAGCCTATGAGAGGTACATAAAATCCCCAGGATGGACTATGACCCCAGCTGGCCCCATATTCCCTGCAGCCAGAGGAGGGCATCATGGCAGGTGAGGCCCGGGGTAACTGGTGTTTAGACTGGATCATGCCACAGGCTGTATAGGTCTGATTAGTGGACCACTCATGAAAATGTTTGCCCCTTCTCAGAATCCAGCCAAAGCCAGCCTGCCTCAGTCTGGCCATTCATCCCAATTTTAAGCTCTCTATTTCAAATGTGCTGTTTCCTAAAGTGTTGATAAATTAGGCTTTGATTATCCCAGCTCCAGTTCCATTCTATTCTGGTTACAGTAAATAAACCAGGGCCTATTGAAATGGATTTTTATAATGGGGTGGGCTCTTGCGCAGACTTTTTACTGAAATAGTATCACTGCTTTGAAGAGGACCCAAGTTTCATAGGAGAGGCTTGTGGCAACCTCTCACCAGATCTGCAGATGTCCTTGGAGAAAAGAGGAAGCTGAATGCTCATGCTAGACTAAAAAGAGGGAGACCAAAAAGGACCTCTATAGAGTCAGCAATGTTGATTCTCACTCCAGTTCCTCTCAGACCTAAGATTTTGAAAAGATCACATTCTAAGAGAAATTGAAGAACCATGTTGTTTTTGAAATTAGTTTTTAAAATGTTTTATGATAGTTCAGAAGTGAACGAACACAACTGCTGTGGTACGAAGGCATGGTGTGAGGTAGGGGTGTGTGCGTGTGTGTGTGTGTGTGTGAGAGAGAGAGAGAGAGAGAAGGAGAGAATGCATATGTGTGTGTGTGTGTGTGTGTGTGTGTGTGTGTAGTAAATGGAATAATTTTAAATTTGGGAAATGGCCTCATATGTCATCTCACTTGTAAGTGGCATTAGAATTTACTCATGATTTCAGAGCCTCATCACTTTTGACCCAGAACCACTGTCTCTTAGTTACTGTTTGTGCCATCAAGCTCACCCATGTCCAATCCACCTTTCATATCACCACCAGCAAAATATTTCTAATATAAAAAATGAATAATGTCACCTCCTTGCTGAAAACCCCTATATTTGGCCACTGCCCTACAGAATAATGTCCAAACTCCATAACCTGGCATTTATAGGTCCCTTCCAAGTAGCATCTGCCTACCTGGCCTCCTGCATCCCAGCATCCTATGTTTCAATTAGAAGAAATCCCCAGGGTCCTGCTATGTCATTTATCTTCCTATTGGACATGTCTACATGCCAAAGACCTACTTACGCTGTTGAGAGGATGCTTAGTAAATATTTATTTACTGAAAAAATAAAAGGAACTTGAAAGAAGTACACAAATACCAACATTTATTTATGTTCTCTCCTGTTTATCCCTTGCTATCTATGGCTCCAGTATTTTCAAGAATATGTAACTCCTCTGATGAGACTCATTTGCTCATACATCAGTCTTAGAGTGAGGACCACTGAGAGGGTGGATAAGAGAAGTCTGCCTTTTATTTCAGAGTCAAGTGTTCACAGAGACGTTGGTCCACACCGAAAGAAATGACCATGTCTCTTTTGGAAAATTTTTAAGTGGGTGATCAAGGGACCCCAGGCTGAATGAGTGTGACGAAGACCTTGCCAGACCCAGCTGAGGACAGGTGGCATTGCTGGTACTGGCAGATATTCCCCTGGAGCCACCAGGACCCTTGTCACACCAGCCTTCATGGACCTGCTTCTCCGTCAGAGGAAAACTTTAGTGGCAGCCTACTCTTGGCAATGGCTGGTGACCAGCAAGTTTTGAGTCCCAGCAAAAAAACAGCTCAAATGACCAGAATCACTGTACTGACTGCAAAGGAAAATGATACCATTTCAGAGAACCAGGAGAACAGCAAGAGATTGTAAATTGTTCACTGATTTGGGGACTATTTTTAGTTAGAAGGCAAAATAAGTCTTTTATCTGGAGTGAATATTTTGGAAAATAGCTGGTCTGTGTTCTCATTGGCTTGGATTCTGGTAGCCCAAGGTACATTGAGGCCATCAGATTCACTAGAATATTGAAGTAACTGAGACCTCTCAATGATTCTGCAGGGTCATGAAAGCAAGAGATGTCTTCAAATCTCAACCCTAGAGAAGAGTTGGGATGTTCGCCTCTCATTCCAATCCAAGGCCTGGGCATATCTCAAAATCCAACTGAGCATGGGAAGATTACTTATGACGGGATTAGATTCCTGGAAGGGGACTAGAACTCTAGCTAATCACTGGGCTGGGCCACTCACTTGCCAACCAGGAACAAGACAATCTAGCTATGGGTGTGTGGATGAAGTTGAGATTTGGATTCAGGTCTTCTTAACTCCAAATCAGCAATTGCATATCCTGCACCTTGGTCCCTTCCTTAATTCTACACTGCTGGTGAGGACACATCAGAGGGACTCCTTCATGCCCAGTGTCTGGCACGCCATACGCAGCATGACTCTTGAAGTTGTCTCTGCCTTTGCTTGATTTTAATATGACAGGAGGTCCTGAAAGTCCTTCTTATTCACTTTATTTATTTATTTTAATGGGCTAAATTCAACTCCACTAAACAAATCAATTCAGCGCCGAGGCTGAAATTTACAATACGCCCACCAATACTATGGCTCAACAGGATGCATTAAGAGGCTAGTTAAACACAAAATGCAGTATAAATCTCAGCCTTATAGGTGTGCTGAAAAACGTAAATAGCTTCCAAAGAGCTACGATCAATACCAGGATATATGTGCAGGCTCAAAGTGTGCAAATAATTTAAATTTTAAATTAGCTCCTCCTTTAGTATCCCCCAATATCCTGGGCCCTGCAATTTCTGTTAATGGTACCAAATTTCCAGCATCTAAATATTGGTGTTGAATTTCTGCTAAGATATCAAAACTGGGACTGAGGTGGCATCTGGGTTTGTGTGTTGGTTGGAATCCAGAGAGGGAAATGAGAAAGACATGCAGGTGGGGGTCACAGGGAAGGACATAAAGGGTGGGCATCTGTGAAGGTCCCCATAGGTGGTGCAGGGGGTTGGGAAGGTAGGTTGATATTGAGAAAGTCTGGAAGCAGGTGAAAGGTGACAGATCACATAAAAAATGTGTTTTGACAATGCCTTAAGGGGGCTAGACTGGACTTGGGGCAAGCCATGGATCCTGAGTGGGGGCACAAAGTGAGGCTCCTACCGCAAGAAAACCAGACATAGATGCAAGATGGAAGTGGCTCAGAAACTATGCAGACCCAATACCCACTGCCAAGTCCTAAAGGAATCATTTGCCTTTTGCCAGTGTTGTCTTTGAGGCTGAGGTGGGGTCAGCTCACAGGGGCAAATCAGAGGTGCTCAGAAGGCTGCAGGACTAAGGTTACATGGGGAAGCTACAACTGTGTCCTCCAGGAGCAGTTCCTACAGCCTCTGCCCTCTCTGGGTTATGAGACAGAAGCATTAGTGTGATTTGTCCCCAGAGGGATTCACTCTGGAAAGAGACCAGATTGCAAATACCTGGGAATGAAACTAGTCTTTACCTGGGTAATTTCGGAAGTGGGAGTCTTAATTTATCATCATTTTCTTCCAGGTGTCTTTCACAGATCACCTCACCTGGTGGACCAGAGAGTTGAGCTACCTGCGTTCCAATCCCTGCTCTGCTGCTCATCAGCAGTGCCACCGTGGGAAAGTTATTCAATCTCCAAAAACTTCTATTTCATCATTCATAAAATAAAAGTAACAGAACCTACTTCATCAAGTTGATGGAAGGATGAAATAACTTAAAGGCATTAATCCTGGCCCACAATAACTTCTCTAGTCACTCTTATTCAGCAAGAGGAATACTTACCAAGCAAGTGTTGTTTCGTACCAGGCATTCTCTGGGAACCAGGCACATTTTCAACCCTGAGAGTGCCACGGTGAACAGTAGCAGCAAATCCCTGCCTCCGTGGAACTTACATTCTAGTTGGGGAGGAAAATACCCAGCAAAGACAAACAAAGATGTGATAGGTCAGGTGATAAGTGTTATGAAGGAAAAATAAAATAGGTTAAGGCAATAGAGAGTAACAGAATAGCTCTTTTAGCTCGAGTAGCCAGGGAAAGCCTCCCTGAGGAGGAGATGTTTGAGCAAAGACGTGAGTGAAGTGAGAGAGCCGTGCATATGTGCAGGAGGAGGTTCCAGGCAGAGGAGTCGGAAGTGCAAAGGCCCTTAGGCAGGTGCATGCTCACGTGCTTTCAGTGAGCACAGGTGGAGCAGCCTGGTGGCTAAGGGGGCCAGAGCAGGGTGGACGAGGAGGAGACAGGTAGGAGCTGAGTGAAAACAGGTGGACTCAGCAGTCGTGATAAGGACTTTGGATGTTATTTTGAAGGAGATGGATGGGAATTCATCAGAGGACTCTGAAACTGGCAGCTCCACGCACGACCTGACTTACAGTTGGGCATGGTATCTCTGGCCACTGTATGAAGGATAAATTGTGTGAAGATGAAAACGGGACCCCTTAGGAGCTCATCGCAGTATCCGGGGGAAAGACGGTGAGGATAGTAACACTCCTGACTCACACGATCATCACCGGTGCATGGTCTGGCACAAGTTAAGACTGCAGGAAATGGTGCCGCTCCTGTGCCTTTCTTATTAACCCTCCCTTGGTTATCACTCCCTCCTTTTGCACCTGTGGCACATGCAGGATCCTGCCCCAGCCCTCCCAATCCTTATTTAGGGAGCACCTGTTGCCCCTTCTCCTGAGGAGCTAGCGCTGCTGGATCATCAGAGGGTCCAGCCCACCCTAGGGAACATCCACAGCCCCTGTGTGCTGGTGCTAATGACCAGAGACATGTATTCCAAAGCAGGGTGTCCTGGCAGGCTTGGGCCCAAGTGTAAACCCAGCTGGTCTCCCTATCTATGGGTCACCTTTCTGCCCATTCTCTTTGCTGCTTCCTGACCTACTTGATGTCCAGACAGACCTATATGTGGCCTGAAGTCCAGCCAGAGTTCATCAAGGAGAGGCCATTTCCAATGGGTATCAGTTCCTGTAACTTTTGAATTCTGAGACCTCACTACCCTACCTCAAGGATGGTGCCACAGACGAATTAACAATCAAAGGGAAAGCTAGGAATGGGTATGGTCCAAAGGCAATATTCTCTGGGAAGATGGTCTGGCAAGCTCTGGACTGTCCCTTTAGTCTGTCCTTCTGACCTTCTTGGCATTCAGATCATAAGCTGGCCCCATCTTCCAAGGTTTGCTGCAATAGCAAGGGGCTTCTCTTGGCTTCCTCAGCTCCTCCTGAGAATGAAAACAACTGGCAGGCACAGTCCCATTCTAATAAGGTTCACTAAGTTTGGTTGTTTTTTGCTCCAAGAAGCCACCATCACCCAGAAGTCTACTATGCAACCAGTTACTACATTCCATCCACCTTCTGCATATCCCTCCAGCCTTTCTCCCTCTGCCCCTGATTCCCTGGTGAAGGCATCTCTGGAATGGGTTAAGGCACCAGCCTCCTAAATATTCCACCTGCCATCATTCTTGCCCCCTTTCCAGTCCAAACCTGAGCAAGTGCTCTCCGATCCCACTCTCGACTTCGATTCTCCCAGGGCCCCAGAAGAGAACACAGCTGAGCCCGTGCAACTTGTCTTGCAAGTCATCACTCCACTGCTAGGCATTCTGCCATCCAGCCTGAATCCTCTGTTCTTTGGGAGGACACTGTCCCCAGGTGCACTTGTTTGCTTTTACACATGCCCTCTCTCCTGTCATTTTCATGACCCAGCATCCTGTTCGTGGAAAAGTCACTTTTTCCACGAAGCTCCCCATGAGTAGCCCAGGAAGTGAGATCACTCACCTTTCTGGGTACATCAGACATTTTTCTTAATTTCATTTCAGATTTCCCAAATTATTTTCCAGTTATCCTTGTGTGTGGCATTTATCCTACACTGGTACATCAACTCTTTCAGGGCAGCAGCTGTTTCATGTTGTCATGCACCATGCACTTGGCATTTGGTATTGTTGATTGCAGAGTACCCTAAGTAGATTTAGGCAAATCATTAGCAAAGAATATAACAACATAGTAAGTCACCCCTATAGTAGAGAAAGAAAATCTCAAAACACATTATAATAATATTAGCAAGTTTTTTCTTAATCCTTCCTACATGTAAAATGTGTTAGAGACTGACTCACCTGCCCTTCACACAAATCCCCTTAGGGAGGTATTTTTATTCCTATTTTGCAGATGCCAAACTGAGGCTTACTTAGAGAGGCTAACTGAATTGCCCAAGTTCTTGCAAGTAATAGTGATATGGGAGCCAGAATTTAAAGCCTACTCTGTCCAGCCCTTATCCCCTGTAGAAATGTCCCCTCTCACAGCAGGGGACGTTGACCTGTTGGCCTGTATGAGATGAGCCCTGAGGTTGGGTTGCAGTGAACTGAGGAATTATGTAGGAGAAGGCAGCAGAGTCCACAGTGTCTGCCTCCAGTAGGGTTTACAACTTGCTTCTCTGGGATGTCAATAGTTTAAAGCACAAAACAAGAAGGACTTGCATGACTTAGCACAGGCCTATTTATAATCCCAAATCCTACTTAACAACCTCACCATCCAAGCCAAGTCCTTTCTTTAACCACGTAATTTTCAGACACAAAAGAAGTCTTAATCAGTAATCATTATATTATAGAGCCTTAATTTTTCCCTGGCCTTGATTTAGGGGCAACTATTTGTGGTTAAAAGTAGTGGGCAAGGCCAAAGACAGCAAAGATGATGCCTCCAAGGATCTTTGGGCAGTTTTACTCAGGAGCTTCTTCAAGTGAAAAATCACATTCTATGGTCCACTCAGAGCTTCTTTTCATCCTTCTGTATTCATTCAACAAACACTTATTAATATCAGATCCTGTTGCAGGCACTGGGACTACGGTGGCAAACAGGGGAAGGCTTTAAAATTATGAAACTTTTACTATACAGGGAGAGATGAAAATATAACCAAGTAAATAATTGTATTTATTTAAAGAATAATATAATTTTGCATTACACTAGGTATCATCAAAAAGTAATTATCAAAGAATATTGAATAATAGGAGGCAGGGAGAGAAAACAATGGGGTTGCCTGATTTTAGATAGCATCTCCAGAAGAGCCTTCTTGGAGAAGGTGCCGTTTAAGTGGGAGCCTGGAGGAAGGGAAGCAGCGCGGTGTTGGAAGACCGTAGGAAAGAGGGCTCCGTTCAGGGAGTCCAAAGACCAGGCTGACGGCTGCAGAGTGGAAGAGCTTGTGCATGTCTGGGGTGCACACGATCAGGGTGGCAGTGACGCTGTCTCAGACATTTAATTTCGAATACCGTGGTGCATGCGGGTGACCTAGGAACACTGCCTTCTCTCTCTTCTTCTCAATTTCTAACCACATGGACTAAGCCTCCTTTCTCAACATTCTGTTTTATTCCTGATGTTCACGGGAGTTGAGAGCACATCATTGGAGAATTCCCTTGGCTCCAAGAAACCAGAGAAACAAAACAATCTGGATGTCAACTCTGAAGCCATTCTTTGACAAGCAGGGCTTGCAGCTCCGGCCTGCAATGAGCAGGGGACCGGGGCAGCTCGCCCAGCTCCAGGGCCACCTCTTTTTAATGCCTTGGTAAGAAAAACAAGTTACTTTAGGTGAAAAGATTGATCTCTTCTCCTTGGAGGGTTCAAAACCAGTCAAGGAGACCTCTTTGAACGAGGCGATGTAAGGATTTATGTGATGTCGGTTGATGAAAAGGAGAAAGACACACAATCCAGCAAGAAGAAAGAGGCTGTGTTTCAAGGGTGTGTGAGCTGGTTTCTGCGCTCCTGCAGGTGGCCAGGCTGGAGCAGGCCCGTGCTGGCGAGGAGTCGTGGTTAGGGCCAGGACGATGGAAGGAGACCAGCACTCCGGGCCCTGGAGAGCCAAACCTGAGCTCTCTCTTCCTGCACCTCCGTTCCCTTTGGTGTTAATTGGACTTATTCCACAACACCCTGATAATACCTGTGAAACAGCTTCGGGAGGTATGATTATCCCATTTCCTAGATGAGGAAACTGAGATTCCGAGGGGTTCGCTGACGAGGAGGGAAGCAGGGTTTGGACTCAAGTCTTGGGTCTTCCCAGCTGTGCACAGCTTCGTCCTTTCCTGTGCTGCCGCTTCTCAAGGCACATGCATTTAGGTCGCAGTCAGCTTTGCCTCTGTCTCTCTGAATTCCAATTAGGTAGGCAGCATGCTTGCCCATTTCTACAGGTGGGCAAACCGAGGCTCAGAGACATTGAACAATTCCTCCAGCGTCACCCTGCTAGGAAGTGGCCAACGCGTCACTAAACCCAAGGGCACCCTGCTCTTTATGGGAGCACTGCATTGCCTCCCAATACCAGTAGCTGTGGCTGTTATATAATTATTACTTTATGATCAATAAATCTACTGCTTTTGGGGGAACACCAGAAGTGCAGCAGCAAGTAGGGGAGTGAGGCTCAGGGCAGCTCACTGGCCACGTCCTCCTTGGAGCTGCTGTTTGCAGTGCACCAGAGACCCTCCGGAGCCTGAGAGCTGTCAACACCGATTCCACCAGGGAGCGAGCGACACCCCTCACTTCCTCGGGCCACTCTGAAATCCAGCCAAGGAGCAGGCGCTGAGCTAACACTCAGGCGGCTCCTGGAGCCTCCCGCCCTGGGCACGGTGCCCTCGCTGGTGGAGATGGGAACAGCGAGGCGCATCTGACTCGAGATGCCTCATTGCCCCTGACACCTCGGACTGAAATCCCACGTCACTGTCGCTCAGCATCTACCCCACCAGGCGTGATGTGGGGAGAGAGGAGGGGAGAGAAAGGGAAGGGCCCTCCAGAGCCAGGGCGGGAGGCAGGGAAGGAGCCGGGGAAAAGAATGAGGGAACCACTCGTGCCAATCCTTTCAGGTGCTGGGGCTAAAAGCCCAGCTGGGTGGGATCAAAGCGCAGTCCCCAGCACAGCCCAGGGCCAGAGGGTCAGCAATGCTCAGGCCTGTTCGTCCTGGGTCTCACTGCTCCTCTGCGTTGAAGAGGGGGAGTCACTGAGGAAATGCTGTCTCAGGATAGACCCAGGGTTCTCACTGGGGCCTGCTCTGCCTGGCAACAGGAGGCCCCCAGACGAGAGTGCCATACATCTGGATCGTTCTGCAGACTGTGGGGTAGAATCACATCAAGGAAAAAAAGTCATTCCCTTTTTAATTCTCTTTCAGTCCCTCAGATTACATCAAGGGAGATGCACCAGATTAGTTCCAGTGTGTCTAGAACACCTAGCCCTTTGCTGAGCTCCCGTTTAAACAAAGAGCCAGATCTCCGGGCGTCCAGGTAGCGCATACTAAAATTGTCCAGTTTCTACTGTGCTCATTTGCAGTGAACTGTTCAGAGCTGGAATCTTCGTCGTCTCTCTCAAGCAATGATCTAAAGTTCTGTTTAAATCCTCTACGTTCCGTTTTTAAAAGTGAAAGGAAATAACAGCATAGCCCTTTGCGGAGACTCTGACCATCATGAGGAGCCCCGGGACCAACTGGAGGTAGGAAAATGAGGCCCTGGATGGCCGTCACCGGCAGCCGGGCTCCGAGGGCTCTGAGAAGGTTCTGGAGGCAGGAGGGCCAGTCCAGGAGTTGCCCGGTGGAGACTTGGCTCCTGCAGCCAGCAGGGGCCCCCTCCGCAGCAGCTTTCTCAGAGCAAACATCAGTCTCTCCTTGCTGTCCTTAATGACCACAGCCGGAGGGGAGCGGCTTTAACTCCCAAGGAGGCTGTTTGTATCCCGTCTGTGAGGAGAGGCCTAAATTGGCATTCCACATCATAATAAAAAAATTCCCAGCAATTATTAAAAGATTCTTATCTCTTACTCCCTACGTGGATAATGAGTTCCTTCTCTGCTGGACTGAGACAGGCTGTCTCTGCTCTCACTTAATGAAACAGGACCAAGTTTGCAAATGAGCCTGCCCTGGCTCTCCCCTTAACCTCTGCTTGTCGGGTTGTACATCAAACCTTCTGGCTTCTGTCTTTCCTTATTAACAGCCCGTAATCTTAGCAGGGCCCTTGCCTTGGCACTTCCTCTTTGCATGTACGGATCTGGTTTTTGTTGCACATAACGACCAGGGGTTTACCTTTGTCTTTCTGGGGCTGAGGTTTTAGGGGATCCTGGTGCTTCTGGTTTCATCGTACAAGAACGCTATAGAACAATACAAAAGAGAGGAAAAAAATGTGCACATGTTTTAGCTGAAAAATCACTACCCTTTTCTCCCTGAGGGACAGTGGGACTGGAACCTGTATTGGGTAATAGTTTCGATTGAAATCCTCTGCCTTCAGCTCTGGGTTCCAGGAGCATAATTCTATCCCCTGATCTAGCCTCCTCTTGGGGGCAGGATCAAGTCAGCTGAGTCATCATAGTAAAAGTGATTGCATTATGGTTTTCCAAACCACCCCTCCTGGACTTCCAGGGACTTTCCTTTATTATGACCCCATTTCAATAAAAACTTTTGAATAGGAATAGCTCTTATAAGTGGAATGTTTGACAGCTTTTTCTTAAAGGCTCATCCACTCCTAGGGAAAGAATGAGATGGCGAACCTGTGCTGGAGAGGGCAGTTTCAAGGCATAGGTTGATCCATCTGGCCTCCTGTGTGTATGTGAGTTTCATAACATGGGGACTAATGGATGCTGCTCCCAGAAGTGCTGGGTCTCTCACCTGGTGAAGTGTGGCTGACACTGCAGCTTTGAGGAGGATTTGACCTGGAACATAACCACTCACCATTTCAGGAGGGTTTCACTTAGACTTTCAGGTTCTGTTTTAGTTTCTATTGCTCTGTAGTAAAGTACCCCAGTCTTATTAGCCATCTTATTGAACAACAATCCTCTTATTGCATCTCAGGATTTTGTGGGTCAGGAATTCAAGCAGGGCTCAGCAGGGCTGTTCTTCTGCTCCTCAAGACATTGCCTGGGATCTCTAGGAGGTATTCAGCTGATGACTGTCTTTGTCTGAAGTTCCAAGACGGCTTTTCTCATGTGTCTGGCACTTTGGAGATGACAAGTTCTCTTAGGAGACTGCACTCACCTGAACTCCTTTCCTTCTCTGTGTATTGTCAGGTCCTCTCCAGTGACTATTCAGCAGGTGTTGGATCTCTTAAAATGATTGTTCAGCCCTCCAAGAGCAAGTGTTTCCAAAAACAGTAAGTGGCAGCTGCTGCTCTCTTACAGCCTGGTCCTGGATCCTAGTTCTGGGTCACTTCTACTATATCCTGTTGGTCACAGCCACCATCTAGCCTGCCCAGACTCCAGGGGAAGGAACACAAGTTAGGAGTAAGAACTGGGCTCCCAGTCTAATGCCAGAACATACCAGCAGTACACAGAAATACCTGTAGGAGATGCTGGAAGTTGCCTCTTGATAGATATGACTAAGGATTAACGCTTGAGGCATAGCAGGGACTTAGAATGAGGCCAGCTTGCCAGTCCCTACGTGACCTCAAGTTTAGAAGGTGCAAGTTGCAGGAGTATGATGTTCAGATACCTGAGAATGTTAAGGGAAACTAATGTGTCCAGGGAGATGGAAAGCCTGAGGCCTGGGCTTTGTCTGAGCTGCCTGCCAAAGTCACTCTGGGAAAAGACCTTAAATTGGTGCCAGCCTCTCTTGTCCTCCATAAATGGCCCTTTGCAGCTTGGGATACAGGGTAACCGAGAGTCAAGGATATCTCTTCACCTCCATTGAACAGAGTCTTGCCATGACTGCTGCCTTCCTCTGCTGCACCACGGGCTCCTGGGGAATCACAGAAAGCTACAGGTACCACTGCCTCAATCAAATGGGGTCCTTCTGCAGGAATTTTGGGTGTGGCATAGCATTTCCATCAGCAGTCTCTTCCATATGCCTAGCACTTGCCGTCTGTGCCTTGGGGGCATCCAGAAGCAACAGCTCCTTCCTTCCCACCAAGGCAGGAATATTAAGTTGCCTCTTTGTGTCTGTGCCACTGTCCACAATTACTGTCACCTCCCCCTCCAGGCATAGGCACTCCCGAGGTATAAACTTGAGAAATAATGCATGCTGATTCTCCATCCACTTTTTTCCAGCTCAACGGCACCTGATCATCCTCCAAAGCACACGAGAGTGGGGAGTCTACCTTTAATAGTTTCCGAATCTAGTTGAGCATAACAATAATCTGGGTAACTTAAAGGGAAAAAAATGCAGGCTTCTGGAATCTCCTTCAAGAGATCCTGATTCATGAGGATCTCAGGAATCTGCATGTGCAAGACTCCTCCCTAGTGATTTTGATGTGAGCCAAGTTTGGGAATCACTGACCTGTGCCCTCTTAGATACATTTTATTAACTTTCAGTGATGCTGGATCCTCATTTCACAGGGATGGGGCCAATTAGCCCTCCCAGTTGGTAAGACCAGCTTGGTTATTGAGGAGGCAAAGGCTAGGGTGTGTTTTCGATAGCTAGGGCCTGACCCATGGCCTCCGCCAGCTGCCTTGCAAATGCCACTGGTCACCAAGGCAACCCAGCCAGGGAGGGTTAATGATTCAGAGCAAATGCATCTTCACTAGTGGTGTGGGAGGGGAAGGGAAAGACACCTGTCACTAAGAACAGGTCATACTGAATCTGTCACCTCTGAACAGCATCATCATCTTTTATTCTGAAAATACATGATAGAAGTTGATGCCTCCTTGGCACTTGGATGAAGTTGAAGAGTGTCTGCCCTCTCAACAATGCACCCCACTTCCACTCCATTCTTCAAAAAATGTCTCTGTTAGAACTAAGACGAAATGATACATCCATGTAACATAGTGGTTAGGACACAAGTTCTGAACGTAAAGGCCTAGAATGAAATCTTGGCTCTAGGATTTGTGAGTGGTGTGTGTACAAGCAAGTTAATAAATCTGCCTGTGCCTCAATTTTCTCATTCTGCAAAATTCTGGTAAAATAAGTACTTATCTAGTTCTTAGGAGAAAATATGAGATAGTACTTGTAAAGTACTTAGCATAGTGTCTGCTGAATATTAAACTCTTAAGAATTATTCCTTGTTGTTATTACTGCTTTTATTTTATTTTGATAAGGGCACTTAACATGAGATCTACTTGCTTAACAGATTTTTAAGTGTGCAACACAGTATTGTTATCTATAGGCACGATATTAAACAGCAAATCTCTGGAACTTAGTCATTTTGTACCTATTGACTAACAACTTCTCATTTCCCCTTCTTGCAGCCTTTGGCAATCACCATTCTACACTCTGCTTCTGAGTTAGACTATTTTAGAGACCTCATATTATGTGCCATCATGAAGTATTTGTCCTTCTGTGACTGGCTCAAGGGTCATTCATGTTGTTCCATTCCATCTTTTTTAAGAGTGAATAATGTTCCGCTGCAAGTATATATCACATATTTTTTATATCCATTCATCTGTCTCTGGACATTTAGGTGGTTGTCTTGTTTTTTGAAAGAAATAAAGCTAACTTTATTCAAAGGTGGTGTAATTTCATTCTAAGGAACTTACAAAAAAACAAGTATTGGAACTACTTGGTGAAGTTAGCAAGGTCACAGAGTACAAACCTATCTTGGCTATTGTGATTAATGCTGCAATGAACACAGGAGTACTAATATCTTTTCAAAACCATGATTTCTACTAATTTGGATAAATAGAAGAGGGATTGTTGGATCATATAATAGTCTGTTTTTAATTTTTTGAGGATTCTTCATACTATTTTCCACCATTGTGCTTTCCCACCAACAGTGCACAAGGGTTTTGATTTCTTCACATCTTTGCCAATGCTTATTATCTTTGATTTTCTTGATAACAGTCATCCTAACAGGTGTGAGGTGATAGTTCATGGTGGTATTGATTGGCATTTCCCTGATGATTAGTGAAGTAGAACATCTCCCCATTGGCCATTTGCATGTCTTCTTTGGTGAAACTGTAAAGTTCCTAGAAGAAGACATGGGGGAAAACTTTGTGATATTGGTCTTGACAATGACTTCACGGGTATAACAACAAAAGTACAGGCAACAAAGGCAAAAATAAACTTTTGGGACTGCATCAAATCAAAAAGCTTCTGCACAGCATGGAAAACAATCAACAGTGTAAAAAGACACCTACAAGATGGGAAAAAATACAGACAAACCATATATCTGATAAGGGATTAATTTCCAAAATATCAAAATATGTAAAGAATCTCTACAACTCAAGAGCAATAAAGCTAATAACTGTATTTTAAAAGTGTTATACTATTTTTATGAATGATAAATCCCTGGCTCTCCTTCTGGTCCCCAATTCAGTGAAAGGCTTCATTATACCTCCAACTGGCGAAGGCATCATAGGGACATCTGTGATGTCTTCCTCCACACCTAGCATCTGAATATCTCTCGGGCTAGCCCACTCTTCTTACCATTCATAAAAATGACTTCCCCACCTCTGCCTTCATGGCTGACATCACCACCAGCTTGTCTCCCTGACAGCAATTTCTCCTCCTGTGATTGTTCCCCAATGGTCCAGAGAGATCCTTCTAAGATATGAGTCTTACTAACTCATTCTGCTTAAAGAAATAATTGATTTCCACTTCCCATGGCACCAAGGTCAAATTCTTTGCTTGGTATACAAAGCCCTTTATATCTTGTCCCAGATCTCCCCTCCAGCGCACCCCACTCACTTTTCTCTGTAAAGTATTTACCAATCAGAACTCCGAACCAATCCAAAATTTACCAATCCAGTGGTAAATAGCAATATTAATATACATATGTCCTTCTGTGGTTCTCTCTGCTATGTGTTTCCTTCTGCCGGAGACATCCTCACCCTCTCTTCTCCATGGCAAGCCTCAAGTCATCCTTAAAGACCTAGTCTCAGTTCCAGAGGCCCCTCCTTGATGTCCTTAGTTGGAATCAGTCTCCCTTGTGTTCCTATACCTTTTTGTTCCTACCTCTATCAAGAACTTATCTCAAAGCTATGTTGTAAATACCAAAGTTCTGGCTAATGAAATGATTAAGAGCTCAGGCTCCAAAATCACATAGGTCTGGGTTTAACTCAAGTCTGAACCTACCTGTGCCTCAATTTCCTTCTCTATCAAATTGGAGTTACTAAGTAAAAGGACTTCTTGTTAGAGTTATTTCAAGAACTAAATGAAATCATGCAAGAAGAATATGCAGCATAGGATACTAGTGCTAAATAAACACTAGCTATTTTTATTTGCTTGTTTTGTCTGTAGATCAGTCTTTCATGTGAGTTTTTGAGAGCAGAGCCCTTGTGTTTGACATCTCTGCATCCTGAGTTCCCAAGGCAAGGCCTAGCACTTAACAGCTGTTCAATGAATGTTGAAAAAAATGAATCAATGAAGTTCAATCCTGGGTTAATCATTAATAAATACATCACCTAACTGTTCTGCTACCTGAAACTTGGGAGGAGTCCTAACCTCAAATACAAAGGCCCTGCCTTCCTCTCTTTATTTCTCCTTATTCTTTATTGCTTCTTTCCTCCCTTCCTCCCTCCCTTCCCTTCCTTTCTCCCATCTTCTTTCTCTCTTCCAGCCTCTCTCCCTTCTTCCTTTTCTTCTTGACATACTAGGATAATAGTTTATTAATTTACATTGGAAAAATAGACCTGTTGTATAAACAAGAAATACTTTTATCTTGGCGATAAGCCATACACTACCAATTGCAAGCTGTTGGGAGCCCAAATAATAATTAAAAATTACTTGACTGACTTGGTGAGGAACCGAAGACCCTGACAATTGTGACATAAGTAAACTTGGAATTGGATTCTCGGCCCAGCCCCAGTTGAAGGCATAAGAAGATGTTCATCCCAGTCAACATCTTGACTGAGATCTTGTAAGAGCCAGAACCACCCAGGTACACCGTACCTGGTCTCCTAAAGCTCAGAAACTGTATGAGATAATCAATTTTTGTTGCCAAGGCTAAACTGCTAAATTTATAGTAATTTCTTACAGAGCAGTAGAAAACGAATACACTCCATATCAATAATGTGTTCTCTCCTTACAGACAAGGAGAAAAATTTGAAATGTATAAGTTGGTGGTAAGAAATAGTGTTTAGCATAAAAGGGAGGTGATGATGAATCACGTGATTGATAGGAATTATTTTTTAAAAAACAAAAAATATTATGAATGTGGTTATAATCATAAATGTTAATAATAAAAATTATAATAGTATGAATATCATAAAGTAAAATTTAAACTATCTGATTTCCCAGTCCTAGGCCCTGAAACCAGCAATATTGAATTCTCTCAGAATACGTATATGTAATACCTATGCATATGTAAGCAGGCATATGGTGGTATCCTAGCCTGCATCAACGGTTCTAAAACTGTGGTACCGGGAACTTGTTAGAAATGCAAATTTCAGGTCTTGCCCCAGATATCAAATCAAAATTTCTAAAGGTGGGTCCAGCAATATGTATTTTAACAAAACATCCAGGTGATTCTGAGGCATAATTAATTCAGACTCTATATACAACTCTAAAACCTGCTTATTTCACTTAGCAGAACTTGGGCAACTTTCTGTGTCATTGAATAGATATCTAACACGTTCTGTAAACTGCCACCTGGTACTTTATCTTGTGTATATACCACACTTCATTAAGCAATCCCACATTGATGTCTGTTCCCAAGGTGTTTTGGTATCATAAAGTTAAAATAAGAAGCCTGCATTATATATATATATATATATATATATATATATATATATACATACACACCATACACACACACACACAGACACATATATACATATGCCTACGTATATATATATATTCATAAAATAAACTTTATAAAAATTCTCTAGAAGAAATTCCTAGTAGTGATATTGTTGGGTCTAAGACTAAGTACATTTTAAATTTGGACAAATTTGATAAATTCTCTTCAAAAATATTACATCAATGTTCATTGGTAAGTTAAAATCATTATTCCCTTTATATTGCATTTCTTTATGAGTAACATTAAGCATTTTTCATAGTTCTATTGACTTGTTTCCCCTTATGAACTGTCTTTTTCAGATAATTCTTTTTCAAAATGAAAATTATAGCAAAGAGCTTATTCTGACCGGTGTGGGGGGTTCTTGTAAAGTTTGAAGAAAACCTGTATTATTAGCATCCTGCCAATCACCCTGAATGTTTTCCTATGATTTGTGAGGAGTGATTGATCTTAATCAAAAAATTAATCACCAATCAGCTCTAGTAATTAAGCCATAGTCATGACTGCATATATGTCATAATTTATGCAATCTTTAGAGAAGGAAGTTGAGATGAAAGTTATGAACGGTGTCAGTCATTGGGATGGGCTTGCTACTGCTGTGTGGCTGGAACCCTAATAGTTCACTGGATGAAAGGGACAAGCTGGAAGAGTGATGTCCACGGACCAGCTGGTGTTTTGATTAGCCCAATGGCTGCACGCTTCACTCTGGTCACCATTTTACTTATAGGGTATTTTAAGTCCAAGGCCGATGGTGAGAAAAACAGGAATGATTCAGCACAAATCCAGCTCCACTGCTCAAATGGAGCTCATAGAGCACCTCTGTAACATGGTCTGAAAGGTCAACATTACAAGTTGATTTAGTACAGGGTCAGCAAACACCTTCTGTAAAAGCCCAGATAGTAAATATTTTTGGCTCTGTGGGCCATACCATACCTGTTGTAACTACTCAACTTTGCCATCCTAAGTCAAAGGCAGCCACAGACAGCACAAAAGCAAATGTGCATGGCTGTGTTCCAATGAAAATTTATTTATGAAAAAGCAGCTGGTGGGCCAGATTTGACCCATGAGGCATAGTTTGTGAGTCTCTGGTTTAGATGATCTCCGTGTTGGTTAATAAATGGCCAAGACTTTTGGGGTCACACCTACAGTCAGAAACGGATTTTTCCCAGTCCTCCTCCTTCTCCTACCTCTTCTTCTCCTTGCCTTTTCCTCCTCTTTTATCTTCTCCCTCTTCTTTTCCTCTTCCTTTTAACAGCTGGGTAATGTGAAAATGGTCACTTAGCATCTCTATATCTCAGTCTCTAAATCTGTAAAGTGGTAATAATAGTAGAACCATATAAAAGAGTTATTGTGAAGAGTAAGTTAAATAAAAAAATTCTAGAAAATGCTTTGAGAGATATATGCATATGTATATACGTGTGCATACGTGTGCAGTCTCAACATGGAGAAGAAACAAAAGCAAGAAAGAATGATATTTCTGAGATGAAATATTTAGTTTCAGACACTGGAGCATCCCTTAAATGCATGTTCTCATTCATTGTAAAGTGAAAACATGTTTTTTGTATTATACAAACTGTGAGTAAGCCATGAAATGAGTGCTTTGCCCCTCCTGGCATTCTGGTTCCGCCTGGCAGATGGTGAGCGCTTCAGAGCTCCATTCTTTCCACCTGGGGCCAGAGCATCTTCTATAGACCCATTGCTGATCACCGGCTGTGGCTAAACTCTGTCTAATCTGTCTGCCTAGAATGGTAGCAGTACTTACTGGTCACAGTTTTCCCACGCCCAGCCTACTAGACCAGAATGCCTTGGATAGCTATATTAATCTCAATCAAACTTGATTTTGCAAGATTATTTCGAGCACTGTCTATTGCATAGGTAGACTCTCCACTTACTCATCAGTTCCAGCTGTGTGTGTTGTCCCAGCTACAGATTCTGACTTCTTGACCATCTTCTCCCGGTCTTGCTGCTTAGGTCCCAACATGACAACATGGCCATGCTAAAATATGAACAAACAGTCTGAAGGACGTTGAATGTGGCAGTCCTTCACAAAATACGTGGCTATAATTACATAGGTCCAATATAATTTTAAGTAAATATTACGCATTATGGGTTGCACTGTGTCACCTCAAAATGTATACGTTAAAGTCCTAAAATCTATGCCTCAGAATGTCACCTTATTTGGAAGTAGACTCATTGCAGATATAATTAGTTAAGGTCCAGTCATACTGGAGATGAAAGGACCCCTAATGCCATATGACTAATATCCTTACAAAATAGGGAAATTTGGAGATAGACACACAGGGAGAATGCCATGTGAACATGAAAGTGGAAATCAGGGTGATGCAGCTACAAGTCACAAAACACCCCAGATTTCCAGAAAACCACCAAAACTAGGATGAAGCATGAACAAGATTCTTTCTTACTGGCTTTAGAAGTAACCAACCTTGCTGACACCTTGTTCTTGGACTTCTGTCTTCTAGAACTGTGAAACAATCGATTTCTGTTGTTTAGCCATCAGTTTTGCTGTATTGTTTATGGCAACCCTAGCAAACTAATACACTTTTAAGGATACTCTTAATAACAACAGTAGGAATAATAACAACAAAAACTCTGAATTGAACAATATTATGCATCAGCCATGTACTAGGTCTTTTTGTGTGTATTATTTAATTTTGTCCATCCCAAATACCTCTGAGATAGGTACAATTACTATCCCCACTGCATAGATAAGGAAACTGAAACTTAAAGCTTAGACAGTCTAAGTGTTATTCTCAAGGTCACACAGGTGGGAAGAGGGGCAGCAAAACTTCGAATCAGACCATTTTAATGGTCTCGTGTCCTGGTTCACTTTGTGGAGAGAAAGTCCATTGGAACCATTCCAAGGAGCATCCGCTTCCCATCAGTCTCTGTAAATGAGAAGTAACAAGAGTTACGGAAAGTGTGATGTTGACAATGTGGCAGTTAAGTGGGAGAGAGCAGTCCAAATGGACAGGTGGTTATTTGTGGTATTGCTGATTCAGGTCTCAGGCTCACAGTTGTGAGTCATTTGTTTGTCCTCCAATGTTCTGTGCTCGAAAGCAACCGAGATGCTGGTCCTGTATCAGCTTCCCCGAGCCCGGGGTCTGTGCCTATAATCACTGGCCTGTTTTCCTACACAGAAGTCCTGGACATGGATTCAATCGCTCCTTTCCTCATCAGGACCCTGTGGAAGCTGCCGAGAAACACACCCCAGACCAGTGTTAAGGCTTTGGTCCATCGTGTTGAGAGCCAGCACATCAGGCCAGAACCAAGTTCAGAGGTTAATTGGAATCAGAAGTTTGGAACATTTTTAATTGTTCAATTAATTATGAATGACTACTCCCTTTTCCTCCCAATTTGTGTCTTCACACTTGAGCAATGGCCAGTGAGAAAAAGGCCCCTTCTGCAGACAGATGTTCACCTTTAACCCTAGAAATAAGCCACACCTATCCATCATCCCAGTCCCCTGAGAAAATATAAACATACATTCTAAGTGCTCCAGGAGATGGTGTTTTGCAGAAGAGCAAACTTGGTCCCCTCCTAATCTACAGGATTCCAAGCTGGAGTGGGAGCTAGAGAAGGTATCTAGAGGCAGAAAATTGATGCTTGACTCACAGTGTAGCTATCAGGACAGGCTGGAAGGGCAGGCAGACTTGGGTTTTCCTCCTGGTTCCACACTCATCAGCCACGTGCCTTGAGTGAGTTTTGTGTCTTTTCTTGCCTCATGGCCCTAATGTACAAAATGGGAATGATAGAGCAATGGTTGTTGTGAAAATTAAATGAAATGTTGCTTCTAAAGCACTTAGCACAGCACTGAAGGACACAGAAATTATTGAACAAAGGCTAGCTCCTTGTGGATACTCTTCTGTTGACAACCCGGGGCTGCTTTTCCCTTCCCCTGGATCCTCTCTGTTGCAACAAACTGGAAGACGATGGACCTGGGTCTTGACTGATCCCTTGTGTTGAGGCCCCTGACTCCTAAGACAGCTTCCCAGATGCTCTCAGACGTCAGCATGAATTGTTGGCTTGGACTTCACTCTTTACAGAAAGATGGGTCCCATGTGGATGGATCTCAGCTTCCAGAATTCACTTGGGGGCCATTTTCTGCTCATTTACTAGGTGGGCCCCTGTCGGCCTGAGGGAGCTAATATGTTTCACAGCGTGTTTTGTAGATTGCATCTGGCCAGATGTTCCTCTGTGTGGGTTCCCTAAGCAATGTGGGAGGGAAGGAACACCCTGGTGTACATGGAATTTCAGCCAAGAGGGCTGGTGTTACAGCGCCTTGGTCTAGACCAGCCTCTTCCTCTGTTGTTCTCAGGGAGCAACATTGCATTTCAGACTGAAAGCTCAGAGGCAGTGATCCCAAGGCCACTTTTGGTATTTTCTCCCCTTCTATTAGGCACATGCCAAAGACTACGTCTATTGATGCATTGTCTGAGACATCTTTCAAAAAAGAAATCCAATTATAGGCTAATATTAAACTCTGTAATAGACACTCCCCAAAGTGACCACGGAAGGGGCAATGGGCTGTGGCTAGGGGGAGTCTATGTCTTGTTTGTCAGGGACAGTCTCATCCATGTCCCATCCTGTCCTATGTAGTGTCTGACCCTGTATCCCTGCCTTCTACTTAGTTTGAATCTGAAAATATATAAACAAAGCATCTCCCCCCAGGAGTTCAGTGGAGATGCATGGTCTTCACAGAGGCCTATGGAAGGCATGATCATCTCCAAATCAGGAGCTGAAGGACTGTGGTAGAGAGCTGTCACTGAGGTGTCAGCCACTTAACCAAACTGGGCCAATGGAGAACCAGAAAAAAATAGAGGGAAGAATTTCTGGCTAGACTTAGAAAAGAAAATATTAGAGTGAAAGTACTCCTCTCCCTTGATTGAAGAAGCTGGACTTTTAAATCCAACTCACATTTGTGGGTGGTGGCCATGTGTCAGGCGTGATGGTCACTGCCTGTGACCAGGCAGCAGACAGAGGTTAGGATGCCATGGTCTCCTAGGTCACATTAGCCTGGAGAAAGTGATTTTAGACTGGGCCTAAGAATAAAGGGACGGATCACAGACATCAGGGTAAGAGCAACACAACGAGAGCAATGATAGCAGAGAGCATGGGGAGGGAAAGTGGCTCCTTTACGTGGGGCACCAAGTATGTTCCATGCCTCGCGCTGAGCCCCTCATGCACTCCGGCATGCACCCACTGAGCTGGGGCCGTTATTGCAGATGAGGAAGTGGAAGCTTAGAGAAAAGGGGTGACTTGCACAAATCCATATGATCAAGAAGCTGTGAAGCCAGCTGGGAGTGGGAGTGCCAAAGCCTAAGCTCTTAACTCTCAGGCTGCCATACTCTCTGGGATTCACTAGTCTCCCAGTTTTCTCCATTTCCGGGGCACATCCTTCCCAAAGCCAGCTGGATTAAGACTCTGCTCCAAGCTTGCTGCCATACTCATAAAACTCTCCTCGATTCTGCTGTAGCAGTGCCTTCCCCTGCAGAGCGACATCATTCCAGGCTATGTGTTTGGTTGACATTTTGCTCAAAAAGTATGAGGCATGGGAAAGATGCCCTGCAAAAAAGTTAAAATAATTGTGCTATAACCTCAAATGAGAATCAATGCATTACTCACATTAATGTTGGTAGTTGAAATAGTAATAATGGTGGTTGTAGAGGGTAATACTAAAAAAAAGGAATAAGAATTATAGTAATTATAATAAAACAATAATACTTAGTGTTTACCGAACATTTACTATCTACTGTTTCCTATTATGAGGCCTTTACAGGTAATAAGTCATTCAATCCTCACCACAGTTCTCAAGGCCTGGACTACAGTGAGGTGAGTGAGCCCCCAGGGATCACACTTAAGCAGGTGCCCCCTGCCAGGGCTGTGAAGGGTGAGTGCCTCCTGACATCTGCACCCTCAGGGTTCCTCTTGTCTCACCCTAGTCCTGGCCTTAATCTAAGAGGGTTGTGGGGGCAAAATATTTCCAATCATAGGAAATTTTTACAAACAAATAAGCTGAAACTCACAGGGTATTGATTAATTTTCTAGAATCGCACAGACAGTAAGTGACAGAATTAAAATTTTTATCCAAGCCTGTCTGAGCCAAAATCCATGTTCTTGGTATTAATCTGTGCATTCTTCACTTTCTCATCACCATCTTGCACGGACTTTGTCATAGAATAAATTCTAGGTCCCTTTACTAGAGTGTTTTCTCAGGATCTCAGTCTTGCATAGAGGAGAGTCCCAAGAAAATGTTAAAAGAAGGGAGAGAGGGAGGAAGAGAAGAAAGAAAGAGAGAGAGAAAGAGAGAGAGAAAAAGAGAGAGAAAAAGAGAGAGAGAAAGAAGAAAGAAAGAGAGAAAGAAGAAGGAAGGAAGGAAGGAAGGAAGGAAGGAAGGAAGGAAGGAAGGAAGGAAGGAAAGAAAGAAGGAGAGAGAAAGGTATGTATGTAGTCCAAGTCTGGCTCAGAAGCCAATGTGAGGAGGTACAAAAAGGCTCTCAACCCATATTATCTCTCTGTGTATTAGGTGGAACATTTTTTAGTTCACGTGACATATACCCAACTCACGCTGCCTCAGGCAAAAGGTGGGATGTATTTTTACAGTGTAAGATTGCAGCTAAATACCAAACTACAGATTAGGTATAGATAGAACTCGCTTCAAGAATAATTTAAAATAAGAAATTAAGCCTCTTTGTCTCTCTCTCTCTCTCTTCTTCTCTCCCTTTCTCCCCCTTCTCCACCCTCTCTCTTCCATTCCCTCTCTTTTTTCTCTGTCTCTGTCATCATCATTGTCATCATCATTATTATCACATCTTTTCCACAAGGCTCATAGAGTTTCTGCTTGAATCAAATCTCAGACAACCTCAGCCAATGATGTAGGTGCCCAGAGGGCCCTCGTTGCCTGTGTGGCAACAACCATATTAAAGGACAGAATATGATAAGGGCAACATTTATGTGTTGCAAGATTTCTAGGAATGAAGAATTAACATCTGGTGATGAACACACTACACTGAGGTTGGTGACTTTCATTTTTCTTTTAAGAGTTAGAGAAGGGCAAGAATAGAAAGAAAAGGCATTGATGAGATGAATAGTACTCATAATATGTGGGCTCTTTTCTTCCCCATGGCACTCTGCCTGTGTATCCCAGCGTTCTTGTATCTAGGTGGGAAAAAGTGATTATTTTTGGCCAATGGGATGTGAGCAGAAGTAATGTGCAGGATTTACCATCCTAGACCATAAAGCTGCCCACTAAGGCTTCTCCATTGTATCCTTCCCCATACTGCAGCAGAATAGAGAGGAATACAAGGGCCCACAGAAGAGCAGAACCACAAGAGGGGATGAACCAGGATCCCTGAATGACTTCATGGAGCAGAGACCCTCGCAAAGACCCACATTGTACTCAGAAATAAGTGAGATGCAAACTGCTTTTGTATAAAACCACTGAGATTTTGGAGTTGTTTGGTAACTCTCATACATGGTGTAAAATTTAAGGGAAGATTTTCTGCTTAGAATGGGAAAGCCTTGACTATATTTAGATGCTTAAGGGATAGTGCCATGGAAGATAAATTGAAAAAGCAAATGAGAGAGTGGATAATCGTTAGAGCAAGTTCCCTGTGGCACAGAAGGAAGTGACCCAGAACAGGATCTTCTGTTCTCCTGTACTTTGCTGTCAAGAAAGAGAAGAATAGTGGTCATTTTTATTTTAGTGGTTTTACTACTAATTATTAACTAGAGAGAAATGATGAAAGAAGAACAAGGATAACAAATATGTGGAAGTAATGAAGGTTCAAGAACCTTTCATGTTATTACACACATAGTGAGTTACTGGAAAAAAATCATAGGAAGGCAGAGATGATTTTAAATCCTAGCTTCGCCATATCCTAGTTGTAAAATATGAAGACATTTAATACTGAGATTATTCATTTTGTACATAGGTAAACTGGTAAACCTCTCACATGGATTATTTTTGTGTGTGTGTGTGTGAACATAAAATACAATGTCATGTTAATTACACAGGACAATGTTTGGAATATTTTGAAAATCATAACAATAGCTAATCTTTATTGAAACCTTACTCTGTGCCAGGCACTCTTCTAAGCAAAATATAAGCACTAAGTCATTTATTTCTCATAACAAGTCAATGAATTATGTTCTTTCACTATCCCCATTTTATGGACAAGAAAATCCATTCAAGAAGCATTAATTGCCTGTGCTTTTCTTTGGATAGAAAGATTATGAATATATACTTGATATTTTCATATTTCATAAGATGTACATACTTTATTTTATAATTAGAAAATAAATGCTATTTTAAAAGCAATGAAAATAGTAGTTTCTTTTTTCCTTTTGAAGAAACCAGAAGTATGATTCTTGAATGTGACATTTGCAAAATCCCAATGCCACTAAGCCATTTGGAGAGGCCCTGAGGCTATCCTCCAAGATACTCTTGTGGCACATAGACCCATATAGATAATCAACAAAGCCAGAGTAGTGACTGTCTTTTACTCTCTGAATCTCCAGTTTGGGTGGTATCCAGATCAGTGTGACTCAAATTTTTCTGGGCTTTTCCCTGTAGAATGTCTCATGGGTGGTTTTTTCAGTGGATAACCGACTGTTCTTGGAACATGCTGTTTAGCCTCGCCCAGTCTCACTTTCTTCTACCATAAAATGATTGTGTTAGTTGAATATTCCCCAAGAGCAGACTCTGAGACAAGGATTTTGGTAAAAGTAGTTAATCTGGATTGTGACCCCACAGTGAGGAGGTGGGGAAACGAGACAGGGAAGGGTAGAAAGGCAATGAAGGGGATGCTAATGAGTATGTTGCCTCCTTGGGAAAATGGGCTCGATCTCACCAGGAAGTCACTGCGAGCCTGTGCAGAACATACCACAGACCTGGCCCACTGTCGGGCAAGTAAGTTGGGATAATTTGTTCACCAACTCCTATTCCTGATTATTAGGGAGTTACTTTTGGTGGTGTTAGCACTTTCAGGTTTATGTCTGTCCAGTGTAGTGGGCCAAAGTTCTCCTGTGGCCAGAGGACACTCTGTGACAGAGAGATACCAGCCCACTTTGGCATCTGTGGGCACTGCTGCCAGGTGACCTGTGGGATAAGCTGATATGACGGGGCCAGACACCAACGGTATCCACTACACTAGTTAAAAAGATAAATAAGATGATCTATTTTAAGGATGTAGCACATAAGTGCTCAATAAATGCTAGCTGCCATATTAAGATGATAGCATTCATTAGTGTTCTTATTTTGTTTTGTATTGCTGTAAAGGAAATACCTGCGGCTGGCTAATTTATAAAGAAATGAGGTTTATTTGGCTCATGGCTCTGAAGACCGTACAAGAAGCTTGGTGCCAGCATCTAATTCTGATGAGGCCTTCAGGGAACTTCCAATCAAGGCAGAAGGGAAAAGGGAGCAGATATGTCACATGGCGTGAGCGAGCAAACAGAGCAAGAACGCACTCATTATGGTGGGAGGGCACTAAGCCATTCATGACGGATCTGTCTCCATGACCCAAACTACCTCTCACTCAGCCTCACTTCAAGACTGGGGATCAAATTTCAACATGAAATTTGGAGGGGACAAATATCCAAGCCATATCAATGAGCATTGTCATAACTAGTGCAGAACTCATGTTAAAATCCAAGCCTTGTGAAACCCAGTGTCAGAGTATTTAATTAACAAGGGAATCTTCAGGTTTCCGTTCTTCATTCTCGATGAATTCAGAATTCTTCATTCTCTAAGCAGGAATAATTAAGTGGGAACCCTTTTCGTAGACTAAATTTTCCATCTTTGAAATTCTGTGCTTTGCTTTAGAAAATCCGCTAAACTAACATGAGCCTCCACTGCTGTTTTATTTCTTTAAGCCACGCCACTTACGGCTCTGGGGTCAGGAGACAGACATCTTGTTTTTATGAAGGTTCCCAAGGGGTAAACTACAGTCAAACCAAGTTACCCTGGAAGACTTTAAGCCATTTTAGCTGCTCAGTGGAGAGCACATCCCAGGATACAGACAGGTTTCCAAGACAACTGGGGGTTTGATGGTTCATTGAAGGATGGTCAAAGCAGCTGCATATATTGGTGGGTTGGAAGTCTCAAACAATTCTGCAAGAGCTTTTGGTCCAGGAAATCCAAAACATATTCACTACAAACATTTTTTCTCCTCAATTTTTAATCACATATATATTGCAAGGGAAATGCATCCCATCTGGTCTTTTTTTTTTTTTTTTACTTATTTATACTTACATCATTCAAATAAAATTTTGAAATCTATTCGATGTTCCACAATTTTTAAAATTTTTTTTAATAAAGGAAGAGCATATTTGGTAAAAGATAAGTGCTTTTGCTTCTCATGCTGCCAGTGGCTGTAGGTCACTGAAGTGGCCTCAGAGTCAACACAGTGAATTGACCATGGCGTGGATTCCTTTGAGGGACGGCTCCAGTGCTCTTGATGGCAGATACAATGGGTAACAAAGGGCTCATCTAATTCTATTAATCACAGAAACTTGGCAAAGAGAAGAGCATGGTAAAGAGAGGTTAAAGGACCTCAGATACCAACGACTCCAACCTCGCTTTATTTTACAGCTGAGGAAACTGAGCCCCAGAGGGGAGAAATTCTTTGCCTAATGACACGTGGTTAATTAAAGGCAGATTTGGGGTCATACACTCGGGTCTCCTGAGCCTAGAAGCAGTGTAGCAGTGTCCTTTCTACTCTCTGTGCTGTGAAGCTTCAAAGCACAAATGCAAAATCAGACCACAAAACCAGAATCACAAGTGTGTTCAGGAATCATGGGCCATTATGAATGTCTCAGGGGAAAGAGGATAACAGATTTTCAAAGCAGACTTTTTTCTTCCAAAGAGCATAGGCCCCCGGGGTTAGATAGCCTGCACTCATGCTGCAGTTTAACTACCTCCCTCATGTTAATGACCTTGGGGAAGTTACCTACCTGCTTTGAGCTTCTACTTCCTAATCTGAAAAATGGATTAAAATTAGTAGCCACACATTGGATTGCTGTGAAATGTACACCGATCATGGTCCATCACAAAAAAATGTGCAAAGGGAACCACTAAGAAGCATTCACCTTTGAAAAGGAGATGTGTGGTTGCTTCCTGAAAGAAGAAATGTTAAAGCAGAAGAGACTTGGTTGGAGATTAAAATGAGAAGGTTCACGAATGCAGAGGCACGAAAGCACTGAGGAAGTTCTGGAGAACAGCAAAAATCCAACTTTATACTTTCAGCTGTGGGCAGGAGCGAGAAGAAGTGCTGGCTAGAGATTGTGGGACCAGCTTATTTTCCTTTTCTTCTCCAAGGGCTGGAAGCAGCCTGCGTTTATTTTTACACTTACAGCACCTAGTGCAGGGCCTGGCTCTAAGTAGGACTCAATAAATGTGCACTGAGTTGAGACCAGATCTAAGTGGATGTGAAAAGCCACGATAAGGAATCTGGACACTATTTGGCAGGCGATGGGGAGCCCTGGAAGCTTGTTGCTCAGGAGAGTGACATGTGCAGAAATGTATATTAGAGAGATTGGCTTGGCAGCAGGTGGAAGAAGGATTCAAGGAGAGAGAAACTACAGGCAAGAATCAACTAGAATCCACGCACTATTTCAAACAAGAAGCAACTGAACTCATGGGTGGACAGAGCAGTGGGGATGCAGATGAAAAACAGTTTCAGAGATAGAACATTGGCAGATGTCTCTGTGATATTAATTTTTTAAAGTCAAAAGAGGAACATTAACTAAGAATTCATAAATGAGTTCTTGTTGGGCAAAGGGGAAAAAGTGGATCTTGAGACTCTGAGGCTTGGATCCCTAGAAACTGAGAGAACGATAGTGTTGGAGACAGATAAAAAGTGGTGGGGGAGGTGAACAGTTTAAGTTGGGGAGGAAGATGAGCTCGGATTCTGGCCTTGACAGTTTGAGCTGCTGGCAGGCCATAGTAGGCATGGGAGGGCAGAGTCAGAAAGCATTTGGGAATGTACCATGGAATGTGGAAGATAAATGAGGAGTGGAGATGTAGATTTGGGGTCCCCCTACATGCAGCTGAGATCCGAAGCTCTGTGAGTGCATGAGAATGTGGATTGAGAGACTAGAGAGAAAGGAAAGGGAAGGTCAGGTGCATCATTTTCCACCATTGTCCACAGTGGCAGCTGATACAGCTTGTTCCCTTTCCCCCTTGAAGGGAGATGGTCACCTGCAGTCATGTCTCTGTCCAGTCCATGAGCCAGCCCTGGAGGACTGGTTGAGCTCCCCCCAGAGGTGGAGTCTGGACATGCTCTTGCTGTTTTGCCTGGGAGGAGCCCCAGACACTCATCTGCCTAGTCAATTGAATTTTTTCCCTGCCCCAATAGTTGTCTGAAGAATGCAAGCTCTGGAGTCAGGCTACTTGAGTTTGAACTTCAGCACTAAAAGAGTGCAAGCATTTTTTAGTTTCTCTCTTTATTTTCAGTTTTTTGCAAATTTAGAATAAAAATATGAAGAATATCTATGTGATAGTGTTTGGTTATGAAGAGTAAATGTGAAGCATTCAGAAAGTTCTTGACATGTAGTAAGAGCTCAATATATTTTAGGCGGTATTTTTATTTCTTTTATCACATCAGTTACTTATGTTTAATACTGATGACTGGGTGAGTGCCTCAGTTTCCTTGCAGTGATTGGAAACCTGCCCTGAAGCCCTGTCCCCTTTGCGAAATACACAGAACTCAGTTTAACTCATCTTGGCTGTCTCTGGAGTCTGTCTCTTGCCCACCCTACCTGTATCTCTAGATTGTACTGACTACTGTCACCGCCATCTGGGGACAGGCACTACCACTCCTCCATCACTTGTTCATTCATTAATTTATTGAATCTCTCATCCCACTAATATTTATCGAGCATCCACTTTGTGGTGGGTACTCTCTCCACAGCTACCGGATAATGCCACCAGGAAACTGAGAAATCCATGCCTTTGCTATTCTGGACGCTGAAATAGCACTGTGATCCTCCACTGCAGCCACTGCAACAGCAGGAAGGATGGAAAGTCTATCGTCACGTGAATTTCTAGTGTGCTTTGCAGCTGAGCCATCAGGCTCCCCCAGCAAAGTAACTGTGCCTTCTCATGTCTTCCCAGACTTGTGAACAAGTGGCAGGCACAGGGTAAACGCCCAGGGAATCCATGATGATGACTTGGGAAACACACAGAAAGGACAGCACTGCTCTTGACCCATGATAATGTTGGCAAGAAGACATCCGTTCCCCTATCTGTTCACATCTGCCCTGACACCTCATAAAACTTCTCTCCAGAGAGTCGTTAATGAGGTGGCAACAAGGATATCAGGGCCCAGGGGAGACACTCTGTTTGATGCTCTGGAGGAAGGAAATGCAGAGTTGCCCTTTGGGAAAGAATGGGGACTGGCCCTGACGCCTGTTTGCCAGTTCCTGTGAGCTCAAACGTGAAGTCAGAGGGACACGGCTGTGCAGAGGGAGCAGACAGTGGGGTGTTGGGACAGGGAAATCTGGGGGCCTGAGGGCAGGGGTGGATGAGGAAAAGCAGACACAGGAGTTCTCTGTGTGGGTAACAAAATGATTAGTGACATCCACATCAACAGAGGTCTCCCTGCTCTTTGCTTGTGGTGTGCTTTTGTGTGTATGGATTCAAACTTCTGTGTATACGACCAAACTTCTGATCAACAGTTAAGCCTGCCAAGGGGCTGGGTGCTTTTCTTGCAGTGCACTTGTATCTCTGTGTAATTGTACATGTCTTTTCCTCTCTGTTGCTCGTGCTGTACTTAGCACTGTGGCTAGTAGGTGACGAATGCTGAGAAAATTTATCGAATGAATGAATTGTCCAGAGATGGGAGCATTTAGCAGGGAAAAGGGACCTGCCAACTCTCATTTTGTCTTTTCTGTTCATGGCACCAGACTAAGGCAAAGATAGGAAAAGAGGCACCAGGGAATTCCATTCTAGGATGTCCTTGTGGACGCCAGCTGTTGATGGGCTGATTACTACCAATTCTCGGAAGGTGACCTTCTGGTGCCAAAGACAGATAAGCTCCCATAACCAGGGTAATGTAGGAAAACCAGATCTCACCCTTCAACTTAGGTGTGGCAAGTCCTTCTCTCCCCACCTCCTGGCACACACACGTGCTCAGCGCTGGTAGCAGACCCTGCTTCTGAATGGGGAGGGCCACTTCATCCCACCTAAGTGTGATCATCTAAATTATATCAACCACAGCCCAGCTGCAACATCCACACATACTTAGTGTTCTCCAGTATTTATTAGAAGCCAAGCCTTTCTCTGCTCTTTAGACGCAATCTGCAGTTGTGTGCAAAGATCATTGACATTGTAAGATCAACAGCAAACAACTTTTGAGCACTTATTTGCATGGGGCACTTTTTTAAATCTTCTGTATCTATAATCTCACTGGTCACCACAACAACCCAAGGAGCAGGGACCATTATCCTTCTCACTTAACACGTAAGGGAAATGAGGTCCAGAGAGGTAAATTAATTTTCCTGAGGCAACAGAGCAAGTCACTGGCACATCTGGAACTAAATGCAGGCAGTCAACCTCCCGAGCAACACTCGTAAGCATGGCACTAAAGAATTTGACTCATGTTTACATCGAACTTCAGCACTAGATGACTGTGGTTTTAGGTCTGCCCCATGCTCTGGACTCCTCTTTTCTTATCTATAAATGAAAAGAAAATCTTGAGTCCCATGATTGTTGTAACGACGAGCTGTGCTGAGCCCCTAGCCAGAGCAGCATCTGACATATAGGAGGTTATTTTTATTTCCATCATTTTGTCATTAAAAGAAACTCACGAGGAATGCTTGTGTCCCAAGTTCTGCCATCGGAGACTCTCTACGGTGGCACTCTTTTCCTCTGACAAGGGAAGGGCAGTTTGGAAACTGTCACCTCTCGAGGTGTGCCAAGCACGTGCTTGTTCATAAAACAAACGTTTGCGGAGCTTCAGCAAGAGTCTGGGACACAGCAGCAGCAGGAGTGTCAGGGACTCTGCAATTGCTTCATTAGGAGCCGAAGCCCCCCTGGAGGCCAGCGGGGCGCGGGCTCTTGGGGCAGTGAGGTGCAGAGGCCAGCTGGCTCTCCGGCAACAGAGTCAACATCGCCCCAGATGTCTGCCCCGAGGTTGAGGCCATTAGCTCCAGTTTACCTGTGCACTTCATTTTTCAAAATTAGCCACCAAAGCCTCCCACGGAAACACAATGGGCAGCATTTCTCAGCGGGGACAAAAAGAAAACAAAGCATATCTTCTCCATGCACTTGTTTGGAGTTTCTGAACGTTCCCCAAGCCCTGGAGGCTTGGCAGGCACGATGCTGATTGCTCCCACAGGGATGTCTGCGTGAGCCCTGCTTTTCCTTCCTCTCCCAGATCGAGCTCAGGTAAGGCTGGGCTGCCCCATCCGTCGCCGGCCCTGCCTGAGCGCCCCAACACCGAACCCAGAAGGACGCTGATTTTCTCATGTTCTTGCTCCTTTTGCTGGGGGATAATATTACAGTCTAAATTCCTGGGTTCACTTTGAGAGTTGCTGGGAGACGGTATTAGCTTTCCACCACCTGATTTAATCTCTTCTCTCACTCTCACCTCCTCCCACTGCTGCTCAGACAAGGCAGAGGGCAAAGGGGAGAGGTGAGGAGGTTAAATGCTTGTCTGCAGTGACATCTTTTCATCTGGCTGGGCCCAGAACGGCGCAGACAGGAGTGGTCCAGTGTTGGAGGGGCGGTGACAGGTTGTCTGTCTCTCGGCCTCCACTGCAACCCAGTGGAGCTTAAATGGGAGAAATGGGGAGAAAGGAGGGCAGAAGGAATGTAACGATGCAAGGAAAGATGCGTGAAAACATAAATACTAAAACACAAGGCCGTGCAGCTGTAGCTGTCTGGCACAAAGTGCATTTTTGCCCTAGGAAAGTTCTTTCTAACCTACAAATTCATAGGAAATTATGCAACAACCTTCTATGTGCTGGAAAAAAAAAAGAAGAAAAGAAACTGCATAAAATAAAAAGAAATTAAAAATATTGTAGGAGAAGAGCTAACTATTTTAAACACAAGCCAAATGCCAAACAGGTGAAGGGAGAACCCCCCAAATGTGATTTATTGGTTTCTACTTTTAATCCTCAGGGAGTCAAGGAAATATGAGGGATGCTGGGAGATTGGAAACTGGACACATGGGATATTTTTATTTACACGTGATTTAGTTACTAATTAAGTGTATGGTTTACGTTTATCCTGGCTATAATGTAAGTCCCATGAAGACAAGGACTTCCGCTTGCGTCTTCTCTTCCGATGCATCACAGTGCAAAGCAGAATGTCTGATTTATAGTAGATGCTGGATGGTATGTTTGCTGATCGAATAAATGAAAGGAAATGGAGGTGAGCCTGTGGCTGCCTCCTGCAAAGGTGCTGTTCAGGAGGGTCTTTGCTTGGCTCCAGACTCCACTCAGAGTTCCTAAACCTCTCTCCTCACAGTGCGTGTATGTTCGTGTGTGTAAAATGTATTTTCTCATTCTCTCTAAAGAAATTAGTGGAAGATTTTAGTATTACCCAGCTCGCCATCCTCCCCACTTCCAGAGCTCTTTCTTGTGTCCTCTTTGACTCTGGAGCTCTGCTCAAGCCATTTGGATAGTTTAGTAGGTTGAATCACGCCCCTGCAAAGACATCGATTCCTAATCCTTGCAACTGGTAAATGTTACCTAATAGAGGAAAAGGGTCTTTACATGTGTGATGAAGTTAAGGAGAAGAAGAGAAGATCTTGTATTATACAGGTGGATCTGAAATCTAATTACAAGTGTCCTTGTAAGAGAGAGGCAGAAGGCGTCTGATAAACACGGAGAGAAGGCAATCTGAAGACGGAGGCAGACATTCGAGTGATGCGGCCACAAGCCAAGGAAGACCAGAACCCACCAGAATCTGGAAGAGGCAAGGGACAAATTCTCCCCTGAGCCTCCAGAGGCAGTGAGTCCCTGCTGACACCTTAATTTTGGTCCACTGAAACTGATGTTGAACTCTAGCCTCCAGAACTGTGAGGAGATAAGTTTCTGTTGTCTCAGGACACCAAATTTGTGGTGATTTGTTACAGCAGTCGTAGGAAACCGATACAGGCAGCAGTGCTAGCACACTCTTACCCATGGGGACAGAACCTGGGCTTGGTCAGAGGTAAGGCTGGCCAGGCTGGGACAGAGGCTGGACCTGGGACAAGGCGTAGGAAAGCCCTTGTTGTAAGAGATAAACTGTAAGATTTTTTTGTTTTGTTTTTTTTGAGA
>CAUYSK010057975.1:0-10939 GCA_963575035.1 Avahi laniger
GCAGTGGATTTCTTCCCTCCCCGCCATTGCCTGTCCGAGCCTTGCAAGGTGCTCCAGCCTGCAATCCCCGGTTTAAAGTCTCACGTAACTGCTTGCAGAATCTTCAGTCCCATCCTCGATGAAAAATCTCTAGGAACAAAATAAAGTTCCAGCCAGCTCTTTCTTCTAAAATGTTATTTCTTAGTTTTTTGGGCTTTGCTTGTTGGGGTTTTTTTTTTGTTTTTTTTTTTTTTGAGACAGGGTCTCACTCTGTCACCCAGGCTGAAGTGCAGTAGCCTCATCGTGGGTCACAGCAACCTCAAACTCCTGGGCTCAAGTGATCCTCCTGCCTCAGCCTCCTGAGCAGCTGGGACTACAGGCGTGCACCACCACACTGGCTGATTTTTCTTATTTTTTGTAGAGATTGGGTCTTGTTTTTGCTCAGACTGATCTCGAACTCCTGAGCTCAAACGACCCTCCCGCCTTGGCCTCCCAAAGTGCTAGAATCACAGGTATGAGCCACTACACCTATTCCCTTATTTCTTAGTTTTTAATATTAGATTTTAAAAATTAGCCTGGTTCAGCCCAAATTAAAGACAGTTTTTGATATTTTCAAAAATAATCTCGCTTTCTGCACCAAATGCACCATGTATGAAGAAGCAAATCCTTCCTCCGTGCCATTTAGTCCTCGAGCTCTCAGGCCAGCCCAGGAAGACACTTACTTCCACCCTGTTGCAGGGTGACAACCTCCTCCTTGAGAAAGCACAGGGACGCCCCTCACTCCTGAGGGCTGCTGCTGCACTCAGCGTTGAATTAACAGTAGTTGGACGTGATCTCGCCTTTTCAGAGAAACCTCGTTAAACGTTACACCAAAATCAAATCAGGAGACCGAGGCATTAAAGCAGAGGAAATGCTGAAAGGTCACCTTGGCAGTTGCCGGCCCATTGTGCTGCACTTTTTAAGGGAATGGATAGAGACGCGGATGCCCAGGAGGTCAAGACGAGGACAGCCACCTCCGTTTTCCCAGCAGACCATGGGCAGAGACCTGCGAGATCATGAGTGCGGACGGGGTAATATTTTTGAAACATAAATTGTGGTGCTTGCCGGGCCCTGGGACTCCTCCTCACTCACAGCCCCTCTCCCACTCGGCCTGTGGGGTCTCCTGTGTTCACTGCCTCGGGTAACGGGGGGCACGCAGGGAGAGCCAAGAAAAGAAGATTGGACGCCTGGCTTTGAGTTTCAAAAGCCTGCGCCTCTTCGGGCAACAAGTGCTCCTGTGTTTAGACAAAAGATGTGAAGGAACAGGCAAGAGCCAACCTTTCATCCCAGAGACCGCACGGGATCCCCAGACTGGGGGGCCACAGAGAGGGGACAGGGACACAATGAGGGTGAGAGGTCAGCAGGGCCCAGGAAAGGGTCCCAGAAGCACGAGGACCCCAGACACGAGGGCATCAGAGGCCTGACAAACACAAGATAGAAGAGCAAGGTACTTCTTTCTGCCAGAAGCAAAGTGACCTGACATTTTCTCCATGCAATGGGACGTACTACAGGTAGCGGAGCCAGTTTCCTGCAGGCTTCTCAAACACCAGGACCAGCTCACCGGGGGCCTCGTCTCCAGCTCTCCCCGAGCCCTGCCGGCACTCCCCCCACAATGAGGGCCTTGTTGCCCCAGCTGTGCGCCAATGGGCACAAGGTCATGCTTATTCCCGGGGTGACCCAGAGCCAGTGACGGATGGAGGCAGCGGGATAAAGGCCCAGTCATCTCTGCTCAATGAGGGACTCTCTGGACTAAACACCCTGCACTCTGACCTCTGCCCCGGAGCTTTCCTCCTGGGAACCCAGCCCTCAGCACCTCCTCTTATGAACCGCCCCCCAACCCCCAGACTCGGAACCACTGGTTTCGGGCAAAAGTGAGGACCAGGCACCACTCAGTCTCTTATGAGCTATGTGACCCCAGGGGGAAACTCTCTGGGCTTGTTTTTCTAACTGTGACATAGGAGCAATGATACCTGTCCCACTCCTTCCCACGTGCAGACCCCGGGATCTGAAAGGGTCTCGCAGATCCCCTAATGTAATCAGTCCCCAGTGCTTGACGAGAGTTTCATGATGGCTGTCAAACTGCTTCAAAGCCTACCCATTACCAGGAATTACCCCCTGGCATAAATTTCATGATATGGAACCCCTCTCAGGGATAGCTGCCTTTGTTAAAGCACGTCCGGATGACACAATAATTATTACATCCTCTTCATCTTCATCATCTCATAGTAAAATTAACCTATCGTGGCATCGGGTTGATCATTATGGGGAAGAGGAGTCTATGCCCCACTGGAAACTAATTGCCATTCAATAGATCAACTTTCTAGATACTTCCTCAGCAATATGGTTCAAAGAAAGACCCAACAGCTCCTGCCCTTGTGTGGATTTTCTTTTTGTTTTACTCAGTGGTTCTGAGAGTATGGTCCTTGAACCGGCAGCATCTGCAACATCTGGGAACCTGCTAGAAATGCAAATTGTCAGGTCCCACCACGGATCTACTGAATCAGAAACTCTGGAATGGGGCCCAGCAGATGTGCTTTAACGAACCCTCCAGGTGATCTGATGCTCACTCAAGTTAAGAACCACTGGGCTAATTTAAGCCTCCTAGCTGTCATCTGTCTGAAAGACCCTTTCAGATCCCGTGGCCCGAGGACAGGAAAAGGTAGGTATTACTGATCCCATGTCACCACCAGAAACACAGGCCCAGAGAGGTTACGCGACTCTCTCCCCAACCCCACCCCGCCCCGGGGTCACACGCTCATGTGGGACTTAGAGGCACCCGGACCTCACCTTTGCTCTAAACCAGTGGTTATTACCAGTCTGGGGGCCAGGCAGGTGGTTAATGAAAGGGAGGTGTTGCAGGTTTGGCTCCCCAGGAAGGAGAGCGAGAGGGAGGAGAGAGCAGGACGTATTGACATGTTCCCTTGGGCCAGCACCTGCGGAAGGGGAAAGAAAGCCACAGTGGGCAGAGGGAGAAGCTGAATTGTGCTGCAGGCCTGACATTGGCCACAGCGACTTCCGGGCACACATCCTCGTGCCCTCCGCAGCCACCCTACGCTAACCCCAGTCTCCTTCCCACAAAAAATACCAGCCTAAAGCATAAGCCAAACATAGATAAAGCAGACGGAGCCAACTGCATTTATGCCTTTATGTGGAATAGATAGATTGCTTTATAATTTATTAGCCTTCCACAGGGCACACTCAAATACAAAGCTGTGGGCACATTCAAATGGTTTTCTACGCACCCAGCGATATAAACTCCATCAAATGCTATATAAATCCCAATAAAGGTAATAAAGTTAGTGTAGTAAAAAACCAATGGCAATGCAATCACTGATGCCCCCTGGTAACCTACTTAAAATATTAAAATAACTCAAGTCTCCATATGGAGAGATTTCATACTCTTTTTCTCCTCTGAGATAAACCTGTTTTGAGCTTTAAGAGATTTAAATAGGGATAGATTGAATTAACCCGGTTTACAGCCGGAAAGACGCTTTTTCTGGTGTTTCTGAGGCTCTGTTTTCCTCCCATGTGTCTCCCACCAGCTTCTAATTTTTACTCCTGAAGAAAGACGAGACCAGGCCCCCAGAACTGCAGGACCGTTGCTGAATCCACCAGCCATGGGTATCCACACACCTGCTGGCGGCAGTTACGGCCTCTCTTTTCAGAGTCTCTCTCCTGGTCACCACCTCCAAGATTTGCTTCTGTGAATAAAAATCACGCTAGGCTGGGATTGTATTTAAAGTCTTCTGCCATGCGTCCTGGCTGTGGAGAAACTGCGCAAATCCAAAGTAACAGTGAAGGATGAGCCCTGATGGGTTTTAGCTGCAAGTTGCAGAAAACCAACTCAAACTGGCTTAAGTGAACAAGGGAGTTAATTCGCTGAAGGAAATGGGAAGATAAAGGGGAAGCCCTACTTCATGCCCTTCATGCCCATGATTGGGTGTTCCCACGTTGTCCCAGCAAAAGTTCAGAAATGAGGTCTGGTAGGTCAGGGCCACTCCAAAGTCAGTGACACTGGCTGGAAGAGATACTATGCTCTGACTGGCCAGGAGGATGCTGTGTTCTGATTGGCCAGCAGGAAGGCTATACTCTGATGGGCCAGGAGGACGCTGTGTTCTGATTGGCCAGCAGGAAGGCTATGCTCTGATTGGCCAGGAGGATGCTGTGTTCTGACTGGCCAGCAGGAAGGCTATGCTCTGATTGGTCAGGAGGATGCTGTGTTCTGATTGGCCAGCAGGAAGGCTATGCTCTGATTGACCAGGAGAATGCTATGTTCTGAATGGCCAGGATGTTATCTGTGATTGGTCACATGCCTCCCTGGGGCTAAGGTATGTCAACCATCTTGAACCAAATACGATCATTGGGGAGGGGGCATGGATTCAGGGCTCAGAACCAGCCACGTGGAAAAGTCATCAAGGAACGTCTTTCAACAGAGCGCAGAGGGGAAGGGAAACTGTCCCAGGCAAGTTGTCATCAGACTAAAAGCAGAAGGAATGGAGAATTTTTAGGCTGAAGATGAGATGTGCTATTTGTTTCTCAAATAGGTAAGCAGGGTTTTAGACTTGTTCTCAACAACCCTAGAAACTCAAAGGGGTGGGTGTTTATGGACACAAAGAAAGAAGGGAAAAAACCAAACTGTCACAATCAGATCCAAGTTTTGATGGAATGGGTTACCTTATAGGTAGTGAGTGCCTTGTGACTGGGAGCAATCAAACAACACATAGAAGAAATATCTCTGCATAGGGGAGGTCTTCTCTCAGACTCCCCTTTCACTTATTTAATGTCTTCTAAAAATATCTGTCCCAAGTCCAAGGTAGTAATAACTTAAAACAAGTGGAAAATCCTGCCCCTCCTCCACCCCGGCTCTACCAGTGGGAGACGTGACGAAACGCAGAAACCCCAAATGCTGTCATATCAGCGACACTGGAGATGCCTAACAAGCAGATGAAGTCAAAATGACAGATTCCTTCAGACTTCACAATCCATCACTTCTGTCCACAGGAACAAAGGGTGGGAAGATATGTGCCCGAAAGCCTGCTCCGATCCAAGAATCAAAGCACTTCAACATTTCACAAAAGAGCCCAAAATGGAAAAAAAATATCAGTATTTGTTTGTACTCTAAAGCCAACACTGGCATCCGAGGCTTCCTCTTTAAATGTTACTGTGTGTGCTGGGGACAGTGAACTTGTCCCTAAGTCGCACATGTTGTGCATTCAAGCCAAAGCAAACAGGAATCACTTAATAAGGGCTTCCAAATGCCACCGCACAAATAATAATAGTAATCAAAATCATAACACTGGCACACTGTTCCCAAACGTGGCATCTGAGCTGGGCTGGCATGTTAATAAACAGGGCGAGAGACGGGGCCCGGGAAGTTGACTTCGTCACGAATTGAACTAGTGCCCTATTCGTATTCATAATCCTATGCATTATTCACACAGATCAACCTGCTCCCTAACCCCAGGCCCACTCTCGTGCCCTGTGGCGGGAGAGGTGGGAGAGAGAAGGAGACACCGGCCAAGCTCACAGTGACAGCAATGCAGGTTTTATGATCTAACGAGATTGACATCCCATTCAGCACAGAGCGAGTTCCAGCCCGGTCAACACTGAGAGTGATCGCTGTCACAGAGCACAAAGCCAATGGGACCTCAGGAGAGGCAGTGCCGGTCACTGCCAGGGGCTGGGTCCTCCCCGGTCAGTAGGATGGCTCTGCCTGCCCTGCCCCGTGGGAGGAGTACTCAAGTACCTTATTTTATAGTAGGATAGACATTGTTATTATCGCTACCCCAGCCTGCATCCAGCCAGAGAGATGTCGTGCCAGTCAACGTGGGTGCCCCAAGGCAGGCCTGGGTCTGGGAGCTCGAGACCCCACTTCAGAGCCTGGACTTTGAGGTGCAGCTAGGGAGGGGGGCAGTAGGGCGGACATGACGTGGGGCAAGCCAAAGGCTGAGCGAGCCTGGGGCGTCTGCCCACCTGACCCACACCCGCCGCTCGGGCTGCCTGCCCATCTAGCAGAAGAACCCACCTCCCCAGGCCGGTGCCCTGTGTCGAGTCTCCCACACGTCCTGGCTGAGCAAGGGGCCAGGGTGTTTAGACTCATCAAAAACTTCCCAGCTCAGACCAGCCAGATCTGACACTGGCTCTCTGTGCAAGAAGCAGCCACTGTCCCTCTAAGTCTGGCTGCACCACCTCCCAGCTAAGGCCCCCCACCTTGAACTGCGGAGGTGGCCCAGCGGGGGCAGGGCAGGGCGGGGGTGGAGAGGGAGCTTCCTGGAACAAGGACGGTTCTTGATTTTCAACATTGCCCTTTTATAGTAGGATTCTGAAAGGAAAGAAAAATGACAACCAATAAAACGAAAGGAAACCAACAAAAGTACTTTTGTTGTTGCTTTGGAATTATTTCAAGGGATTCTGGTTTTCCAGTAGTGCCAGTGGCATAGAGTTGTGGTTGTCATAAGTAACTATTTTTAAGTGAAAAACTAGCAGAGATGGTTGGTGCAGACTGATGGGTGGGAAATGGTGATCCAGCTCGGCCCCCTCATTGCACGAATGGACAAACTGAGGCAGCAAAGAAGGAAGTGACTTCACGTAGAAGGCAGGAGCGTGGCGGTAGGAGAGGACAGCGGTTTAAGGTTTCGAGTCCTTTGCTGGCATTTTCGGACTCCCCTGTGCCTCTTTCAGGGGTTCATGAGCTGGAAGCAGCACTCCTAATCCAGGAGGGTATTTTTGTTCCAACGCCATCCTGCAGAGGTTGTTTCAGCAAGGAAAAGCCATCATGCCTTCATGTGGCTTTGAAGGTTTTGTCCAAGGGGTCTCATTGTGACGTGAACAAACTAACCTCTTTGTGGAGAGCAGAGGGAGGTGTCCCCAGACTGGTCAAAACTTGGCTGGGAAGGAGGACAGAGAATGTTGGGGAAACATGCAACCTGGGAAAGTGAGTCCCCCACGTGGACAGGGGCTGGGCTGTGGGTCCCCACACTGGGAGCAGTTTGGCAGAAGCTCCCTGATGGGCCAGCACCAGGCAGAGCGTCTCTCTCACTCCCTGATGGTCACAGTCATGGTTCACGCCTACATTCATCCTCGCTTCAGAAGCATCGAGGTCCCTCAATGCGTTGGACATGGAGTTCCCATATGACCCAGCAACACCACTCCTGGGTGTACACCCGAGGAAATTGAAAATGGGTGTTTGGACACAAATGTGTACACTAATGTTCACAGCAGCACTATTCACAATAGCCAAAAGGTGGAAACCACTCACTTGTCCATCAACTGGTGAGTACACAAAATGTGGCCTCTACAGTGGAATATTACTCGGCCATAAAGAAGAATGAAATTCTGACACCTGCTACGACAATGGATGACCTTGAAGTGTGATGCTGAAAGAAGCCAGACACAAAAGGCCACATGTTGTATGATCCCAGCTATGTGACATGTCCAGGATAGGCAAAGCCACAGAGACAGAAAGCAAATTGGTGGTGGCCAGGGGCCGGGGAGGAGGGAAGTGAATGGGGGGTGCCTGCTGATGGGTACAGGATTTCCACCTGGAATGATGAAACGTTCTGGAAGGAGATGAAGGTGGTGGCTGCATAGCAAAGTGCATGTACTAAATGCCACTGAGGGTAAATTGTATGTCGTGTGTATGTTTCCACAGTTAGAGAAAAAGCAGGTCAATGAGATAGGGAGGCCCCTGGGGCTGGCCAGGCGACACCTGCTGTTTGGTAGCCCCCTGGGCCCCGTAAACAGGAAATCCTGAGGGACCAAGGACACTTGCCAGAGCGAGTTCTGAGTTCCCCACTGTGCTGCTCAGACACCCTGGAGGGACAAATCTCCGTAACTGCACCAGGTTCTTCCTTAAAGCACGTGTGGAGATGGAGAGGGGAATGGCAGCTCCCGGCACTGGAGTTCTTGTTTCGCATGTCCACCTCAAACCAGCTCAGCTCTGCCTCGCACTGGCTGAGTGATCTGGGGCAAATTATTCAACCTCTTTGGGCCTCAATTTCCTTAAAGATCCAATGGCATCGACAATAGGATCCACTCCGTGGGGCTAATGTGAGGGTTAAAAGAGATCATCCCTATACAGCATTTCAGAACAGGGCTCAGCACACAATACGCATCGCGAAAACATTTGCTGTGAGTCTATTTGTTCACAACAACTATTCCGAGTACCTGCTGCAGAGCCCAAACCAGAGCTTAGCAGACGTTTTATGCTCCTCCCCTGTCCACCTGCTAGTCCAACCTACTTGTAGGAAGGAGACCCTTGAACGGTGGGCCACAGATAGATCACGTGCAGCCAACTTTAAGAATACTTACACATAGCCGCCATCAAACTCTGTTCATAAATGTTTACGGCAAGAAGAGCTTCAGACACGTGTTGGTTTCCTATGGCTGCCGTAACAAATGACACAAACCAGATGGCTTAGAGCAACAGGGAGTTATTCTCCCATGGCCCCGGAGACCAGAAGTCCAAAATGGAGGTGTCAGCAGAACGATGCTCCCACTGAAGGCTCAGGCTAAGGGACAGTGGAAACCCGCTGTCATACGGAGGGAGGGTGAGGGGAGAGAGGGAATCTCGAGTCGCTGGTCACATCCAGATGAGTCCAGACAACATTCCTTCCAACAGAAAGTCCAGGGCTGGGGGTGAGTGGACAGAATTCAGGGGTCCATGAACATGACTGGTAAAAACTCACACAGTGAAACCCCAACTGAAATGTAGCATCACCGTCCATCACAAACCGAAGCAACACACCCACATAGAGCAGCAGGACCTGCGGTCTTGCCACCAAGAGAATCACCGATATTTTCATATCATCTTCCCGTTTTGCAGATCTCAGAACATCACATGTGCTTATATCACGACTTCAGAGTTACGGTAGCTGTCATACCCCCACTGTATCTCAGTATTTAACATATTGCAAAAGCAAATTACCATATCACAAATTTCTTTTTCCCCATATTTCGATATTTGGATTTCAATAAAATTGGTTTCCTTTGTCCTCCTCTGCATGCATTTAAAAGCATTTTTCTGAGACAGCTTTGCTAACTACCAAAAGGGCCCATGGCACTGCATGGGTTAAGAATCCTGCTTTAAACGAGGTGCTCACCCAGTTTGGGGCTGCGGAGACTTTGACACCCACCCATGCACCCGGGTGATCACTCATTCAGCAAATGTGTATTCGGCACATACTGTCTGTCCAGGTGTGGGACTAGGGCCTGGTGATTCAGAGCTTCCAGCCTCGGGGAGCTACAAACATTTACCAAGTAGTTGTACTCGGTCTGGAAGAGGGATGGGTGGTCCAGGAAGCAGCATTTGAGCTGAAAAGCTCTGCATTCAGTTTCATAGGAACATGCCTTTATAAGAGTATGATGCGTGTTCTTTTTAAAAAGTTCACTTAGACCAGGAGGTCAACACTAGGGTATCAGGGACTCGTGCCTACCCTCTGGCTCCAGGCCATGTTAGGCCAGAAGTTTCTTTTATGTGGATTTTTTTTTTCAAACTGGCCATGGGTTGGCTCCAGTGGTACAGCCGTGGCCCAAAGATGCCCAGCGTGTTGGGCAGGGTTTTGTTACAGAGAACAGAATCCACTCCAGTTAGCTGAAGCAGAGAGGGGCTTCTCTCAGGCAGGCAGAACCAGTAGGAAGGGTGAAGAAACAGGTTGTATGTGTCAATGTTCCAGAAATGACCCTCCAAGCCATGTGGCAGATCCAGGACACCAAGGGAGCTGTTGTCTCTTGTGTGATCAGGAAGCTTCCAATCAGAACGCTGGATCAGGAAGTTGCTACGCAAGTTGCTAGCTCCAAAATCACACCACCACTGCCACCATCTGGAAGCCACTACGATCAAGAAAAAGCCATCATCTACAGGCTGCCCTGTGGCACCGAAGCCTGCTGCAGTCCACCCACTGAAGCGAGAACTCCACGGTCTGCCTCTCCAATCCCTCCAAGCCGTGAGCAGACAGTGAGGCGTCAGCTATCACCACCGTGGAAAAGCCAGGCACCTCCACAACAGTGCTCACCGAGAGGACAAGCAGAAGGGTGGCTTTGTCCTGCCTCCACCTTCCAAATCTCACTGAGTGTCCCTGGGCCGACTTACCTTCAATTCTGGGACTCTAATGCCATCAGAAAAGAGGCATGCTGTCCTCTTGGGCCTAGGAAAAGGCAAGAATGTGAGCTGAAACAATAGACAGTCATCTTGTCACTATAAGAAGACCACCTGTCTAAGAATGGAGGCATTACACAGACACGCAGAGCTCAGAGACTAAAAGAAAGAAACTAAGACCCAATGGAACGTCCTGAGTTCCTGGACCCAACCATGCCTGAAGCCAGCAACTTTAACCTTTTCTCTTATATAAACCAAAAGGATTTCTTTGTCTTAAAGCAGTGTGGCTTGAGTTTCTATTTCCTACAACCCAAAGAAGTCTGACCATGACTGTAGTTCAGTCCTCAAGGCCAGAGAGCCTTAGCCCTATCCTTGGGAACATGCCAGAATAAATCAGAGCATCACAGAACCTCCCAGCCTGGCCACGTCATCCACACTTAGAGGTCTCACTTCTCCCTTACAGGTTCTTAGCCTGAGACTTCGCTGTATCTTCCTCTCCCTCTCCCCTCCAAAACTAAACTGTCCATTCATCACCTCCTCCAGGAAGCCCTCCCTGCTCTCCCCCACTCTCCGTGGCACGTTGCTACCATGATAGTCACCGTGTTGGACTGAAACTCGGTCTGCCTGCAGAGAACGTAAATGTTTTGAGGATGAGGGTCCACGTCTTTCATCTTCTATTCCCAACACCACATCAGAGACTGGGACAGTGGGGCTCTGCCAGTCTTTTCTTAACACAGGAATAAATGCAGCTCCTCCAGCCCTCCTCTCACAGAGCCCCCAATTTCCTGCTTTCTCATCACTCTCAACACTGTTAAATACAAACAG
>CAUYSK010057977.1:0-15591 GCA_963575035.1 Avahi laniger
CAGGCATGCGCCACCAAGCCCGGCTAATTTTTTCTATATATTTTTAGTTGTCCAATTAATTTCTTTCTATTTTTGGTAGAGACGGAGTCTCGCTCTTGCTCAGGCTGGTCTTGAACTCCTGAGCTCAAACAATCCGCCCGCCTCGGCCTCCCAGAGAGCTAGGATTACAGGCGTGAGTCACCGCACCCTGCCTAAGAGTTTTTAAAATATGTTTAAGATCAAGTCCTTTTCCAGATAAATGATTTGGAAATGTTTTCTTTGTGGCATGATTTTTTTCATTCTCTTAACAGTATCTTTCACAGAGCAAAAGTTTTTAATTTCTTGTTGATTTTCAATACATTAATTTTTTTCTCTTGTAGATTGTTCTTTTCACATCTAAGAGACGTTTCTGTAACCCAGGGTTACAAAGATTTTCTCTTATGCTTTGTTCTAGAATGTTTACAGTTTAAGGTTTGTCTTTTTTGTTTTATTACTATCATTGAATTCCCACCTATTGTCTCTCTATATAAAAACCATCGTGTTCACATTCTATACTTTCCCCAATTTAATTGCATAATTTCTTGTTCACAACATATACCATTGGTACCTCAGTCTTCCTTCCTCATCCCTTCCTGTATTTGTTGTAAGTCTACTTTTATATGCATTTATTAAAGTGCTTACCTTCTGTCCTTTTTCTGAAATGTTCTCGATCATCTCTTGATTGGATGAAGTTCATCCACTAGTAGGTTCCTCAGGAAAGATTCATAGGTGTAGAATTTCCTAAGTTCTTGTGTGGTAAAACTTTTTCAGTGTCCTTGATTCTTAAAGGGCAGTTTGGCTGGATATGAAATTAACACTTTTTATGTTGCATTTTTTTAAAAATGCTGTTCCATTATTGTCTTGATTTGTATGTTGTTATTCAATGGATTGTATCCCTTTTGCTTCTATCCCATTTTTGTTACTTTGTCTCTAACCCTTTTTTACTTTTTAAAATTTGTTATTGACTTTATTTAATTTTATTTTTTATTTCAAAATATTAATTAAGGGGGTACAAGTGTTTTTTGTTACATGGGTATTTTGTATAATGCTTAAGTCAGGGCGTTTGGTGTGCCCATGACCAGAAAAGTGCTCCTTGAACCCGATAGGTAAGTTTTTATTCCATACCCACCACCTACCCTCTCCTCGTGGTTTCTCATGTTGTTTATATTTCTTTGTGGCCATATTTACCTATTAGCTCCCACTTATTAGTGAGAATATATGGTGTTTGGTTTTTCATTCCTGAGATAACTCACTATAGTGGTCTCCAATAAAGCACCCCTAAGGGAGGAATTCCTAGCCTTAAATGCCTACACCCAAAAGACAGAAAGGTCACAAATTAACAACATAATGTCACATCTCAAGCAAAGAAAAGAACAAACCAAACCCAAAGCCAGCAGAGGAAAGGAAATAACAAAACTCAGAGCAGAACTAAATGAAATGGAAACCAAAAAAGCAATACAAAGGATCAATGAAACAAAAAGTTGGTTCTTTGAAAAGATAAACAAAACCGATAGACCACTGGTCAGAGTAACCAGAAATAGAAGAGAAAGAACTCAAATAATAAAGATTTATTGTTTTGTATTTTTATTTATAGTTTGAAGTTGGGTATTCTTTGTCTTCAAGTTATGCTGAGGCTGTAGTTATTGTTTCTGTATTGTTTTGGGAGGAAGTATTTAAAGATCATGTTCTAGACAGTTATCATTGTCTTCCAATTCAGTGAGTTTTGACAAAAAGCTAAATCTCTGTATATCAAGTACCAGCATCAAGATATCTGTAATATTTTCAACACCCTACAAAGTTCCTTTGTGCCCTAACTCAGCCAGACCCCACATTACATCCTAGACCCCAGACAACCACTGATCTGCTTCCTATCATTGTAGATTAGATTTATCTTTCCTAGGGTTTTGCCTACGTGATGTGGAAGTAAAAATAAAAATGTAGAGGTGAATCTCTAAATTTAATGCTTTATTTGGGAAGAAATAACCACAGTTCAGGGCTTAAATGCATACCAGATGGTAGTTGGTATGTCTGAAAAAACAAAGTTGAAGATTTTATAAAAAAGAGAGATGTTACATACTGCTCTTTGAGAAAGTTCATTGGCTCTAGTGAGGTTCTGGGGAACTGGCTAGCTCTGATTGGTGAGTGTGGAGGTGGGCAAAATTAGTCCCAGGTTTGCAGCAAGTTATCTTAGCAGTTACAGATAAAACTGGTCTCAGGTTACAGCAGGCAATTTCAGCAGCTGGACTTACAGAGAATTGCATTTCTAGAGCAATGTTACGTGTCCCGAGTGCTTTTTACACCCTTCTCAACTCTGTCTTAGTTGGGTTTGACGAGAATGACTCCATTAGAATGATCAGTTTTCATATGTCATACAATTTGTGTTCTTGTGTGTGGCTTCTTTTGCTAGCACAAAGTATTTGATAGACATCCATGTTGTTGCATATATCAGTAATCTCACTTTATAGTTTTCCATGACATGGATGTATTGCTTTCGTTTGCACCGAATTTTTTATTTGTTGGTGGACATTTGGGTTGTTTCCACTTTTGGGCAATTATAAATTAAGCTCCTAGGAATACTTGTAGTCCAAGTCTTTGTATGGACATAGATTTTCCCATTACTTCTGTAAATATGTAAGAGTAGAATTGCTGAGTCATATGGTAAGTATGTAAGTATATGTTTAACTCTGTAAGAAATTGCCAGACTATTTTCCTAAGTGGTTATACTATTTTACATTCCCACCAGCAAAGTATAAGATTTTGTTCCATTTGTTCCACATGCTTGCTAAAAATTGATACTGCAGTTTTTTTTTTGCTGTTTTCTTCTTTTTGGTTTTTTTGAATTTTAGCCATTCTGGTTGCTATATAGTCATAGCTCATTGCAGCTTTAATTTGCTTTTCCCTAGTAACTAATGATGCTGAGTATATTTCATGTCCTTATTAGCCATTTGTGTAACATCTTTTGTGAAATGTCTTCAAAAATTTTGTCCGTTCTTAAATCAAGTGTTTTTTTATGAGCCTTTTCTGCATCTATTTAAGGTGATCATTGATTTTTCTTGTTATTCTAGTATTGTGAATTACATTGCTTTTTAAGTTTTGGGTTTTTGTTTTTTTTTTGGAGACTAGGTCTCACTCTAATGCCCAGACTAGGGTGCAGTGGTGTCATCATAGTTCACTGCAACTTCAAACTCCTAGGCTTAAATGATCCTCCTGCTTCAGCCTCCTGAGTAGCTGGGACTACAGACGTGTGACACCATGCCCAGCTAATTTTCTCTGTTTTTATTAGAGACAGGTCTCACTCTTGCTCAGACTGGTCTTGAACTCCTTACCTCAGGTGATCCTCCTGTGTCAGCCTCCCAAAGTGTTAGGATTATAGGAATGAGCCACCACACCCGGTCTTATTATTTCTAATAATTTTCAAATTATTTTAAGTTATTTATATAGATGACATCAAGACTGAGATGAGAGTTACAGGTTTTTTTTTTTTCTTTTTTTCTTTCAACACTTCAAGGATGCCATTCTGTTGTTTTCTGGTATTTTTATATGTGCTCACAGTAAGGTAAACATGTAAGGAAGTCACCTTCAGTTAAACTACTGAAAAACAGTAATATATCTGCAATTCCAGTGACTTTAAGAATTGGATGTGATCAAATATTGAATATTAAAAACCATTATAAAATGTTTAAAAATAAAATATGGAATCACAAAAATGAGCAAGATACAATTATTTATAAAAAATGAATACAGAAATTTGACAAAGAACCAAAGAGAACTTTTGGAAGTGAAAAATGTAGTTATTGAATTTAAAACTTTGTTGGATAGGTAAATCAGGTTAAACGTGAGGGCCTAAATTGAGTTTGCTTTATTCCAGAGAGGATCTGTGCTTGTTTCTGGTAGGAACCAGGGGTGACTGTTGCCTTGGAAGCCCTTCAGTCCTGTTCTAGGGAACCCGAGTTACCAAGGAGCCTCCAGTACAGTGACAGAGACCCTAGCACTAGTGCTGGCCACAGGCATTTGCCCCTGAGGCAGTTCTTCCTTTAGGATGTGCTCATTGCTTACTATTGACACCTTTTTTGAAGGAATCTGTGAATCCAGTAATGGACTGAAAATGCCTTATGCTGGCCCAGTTACAGTGCTGTGTAAAATTGCTCCTCAGTAAATGTAGTCCATTTACTGCCTGAGGCAAAAATGTCACCATTCATATTTTCTTTGGGAAATTTCTGGCTTATTACTTTTACTCATTTATCTGTTGAGTGCTTTATTGCTTTCGAGACTCATGTGTATATACTGGAGAATAATTCTTCGTTGTATATGTTGTAAATATTTTTCTCTGTATCTTTTTACAAGTTTAACTTGTACCTTTGTTTTTAGTGTCTTGTATATGGAAGTTCTAAATCACAAAGTTTAGCAGTCTCTTCCTTCATGGCTTCTGAATTCCGATATATCCTTCTGCAGTGTGAGCCCGTAATGATGTGCTTCTATAATTTCTCTTAACATATCTATACACGCTTACTTCATGTGTGCACTTTACATCTTCAGTAGTTCTTGATTTTATCTTTGTAAATGTCTGAAGCAGAGATTAGCTTCTTTTCAAATGGATTGTCTCAACAGTAGTTACTGAAGACCCCCTCATCTTCTCCTTTCTTATTTGAAATGTCTTCTTTATCTTATAGTAAATTCTCATTTATACAAAGGTACATTCCGTGTTAGTGACATGTTTTTGTTTTATTTTGATGTTAATATTTGGTGGTTTTGATTGTTACAATGTCATTATTTATCTTTATATCCGATAGTGTAAATCCTTTCTCTGTATTCCTTTTTATTAAAGGTATCTTGATTTTACTTACTATTTTTCTTTCTTTCTTTCCTTTTTTTTTTTTAGACACAGTCTAGCTCTGTTGCCCAGGCTAGAGTACAGTGTATCCTAGCTCACAGTAACCTCTAGCTCCTGGGCTCCTGTCTCAGCCTCCCAAGCAGCTGGAACTACAGGCAGTGACACCTTGCCTGGCTAATCTTTCTATTTTTAATAGAGATGAGTCTCACTCTTGCCCAGGCTAGTCTCGAACTCCTGAGCTCCAGCAATCTGCCATCCTGGCTTCCCCAAATGCTAGGATTATAGGCGTGAGCCACTATGCCTGACACTAGTTATTTTTCTCTTGTGTATGAATTTTACAGTCAGCATGGCAGTTCCATGAAAATTTCATACTGAGATTATGTGATTAGGTTAATTTGGGGGAAGAATTGCCTTTTTTACAATATGAAAGATTCCTGTCTGAAACCATGGTTATATATTTGTTAGAATTTGGTAAGATTGTGATTATCAGAAAAACTGAAAAATAGTTGCATGAAAAGATGGCTTCTCATGTTCAAGAAAACTGAAAAGTAGTCCATCCATTGCAGGTGTCATGTTCTTGTAGTGTCAGGGACCCATGCTGCTTGTTTGCTTGCTTTCTGTTCTTCAAGCACTCTAGTCACATAACTATTGTACAGTTTTAGATGTGGTATATGCTAAACTCCCTGTCCCACCAGTCTTCATATGACATGGTCCTTCATGTTTCAGAGTCACCTCCTTAGATTTTGCCTGGCCAGCCAATGTGAAGCAGCTTTCACAGTCAAATCTGCTGTCTTAAGGCACTTACCTAAAATTTTGTTCATATGTTTGTTTATCCTTCTATGTATTTCCTACTCCTTTTTATTTCTTTGAGAGTTTAAAATAACTCTCACTTATTATATATTATATGTATATCTAGTGTTTAGAACAATGCATGGTTCATAATAGACATTGAAATATTGAAATAATGAATTTTGAAAAAGAGAACAGGAGTATTTATAATCTTAGCTATTTCTTAGGTATCTTAGTTTTACAAAAAAGATAATCCTTTTCGTATTTATACAAAACTTTCTAATAACTCAAATCCTATGTGGTTTTGTGCATATCTTTTCATAGTGATATCTTTTTTTTTAGTTGTTCGCTTTCCTGGGTACTTACTATCATTATCACTTCAGTTATTGTTAAAATGAAAAATAGACCCTTGATGTTGGCTGTTTTGTTAAAAAAGAGTAAATAGTATATGGCATTAGATCTTGTCTTGACTAAACCGGATGAGGTTTAATAACATAGAAAGATACCTGCCTCATTTTTCAAAACTATCTATTTAATTTAAAAGTTTTTTGGTTCATTTATGACTTTTTCCACTAAGAAAATCATATCTTCTATTCTACTTGTGACCGTAGTTTGGATGAATGTGGGAAGCTGTATAGTGCTTAAAACACCAGAGGGTGCCAGAGATTCATGTTATATGGGTCATACGTTAGAATCAGAAGTAACAAATAATAAATCAGCACCTTCGCCTCTTTGTATAGTTACCCCTATTTAAACTGGGTATTTGGTGATAATAAGGAATTAATATTGATATTTTGATGTGAGAATGATACATTTTTTTTAAGAATCCTTACATTTTACAGATACATATTAAAAATAAAATATTTGTAGATAAATAATACATATATATTTTTCCTGGTAGTGAAGATATTTTAACAGCTAGAAGTTCAGTTTAACTTTATCAAATGTAAATTTAGGTAACTTTTTATTATTGTTTCATGTATTAAGAGTTTATTTGAGCCAGGCACCATGGCTCATGCCTGCAATCCTAACACTTTGGCAGGCTGAGGTGGGAGGATCACTTGAGGCCAGGAGTTTGAGAGCAGCCTGAGCAAGAGCAAGACCCCATCTCTACTAAAAATAGAAAAAATTAGCTGGGCATCATGATGTGCGCCTGTAGTGCCAGCTACTTGGGAGGCTGAGGCAGGAGGATCATTTGAGCCCAGGAGTTTGAGGTTGTGGTAAACTGTGATGACATCACTGCACTATAGCCTGGGCAACAGAGTGAGACCCTGTCTCAACAACAACAACAACAACAACAAAGCCTATTTGTCCTTGTCGTACAAGTGTGTCACTAATATACTGGCTACGTAATGTATGATATAATAGTTACTCCAGAGCAGGGATTTAAAAAAGAGGAAATCTCTGGTGAGAAAAAAATCCTCTCATCTTGGAATGACAAAGGAGACAGGAAAGATGCCTCCATGTAAACTGTGTCCAGATTAGAACATAGGGTTAAAATTTAATAAAACGGGCTGGGCGCAGTGGCTCATGCCTGTAATCCCAGCTCTCTGGGAGACCGAGGTGGGCGGATTGTTTGAGCTCAGGAGTTTGAGACCAGCCTGAGCAAGAGCGAGATCCCGTCTCTACTAAAAATAGAAAGAAATTAATCGGACAACTAAAAATCTATAGAAAAAATTAGCCGGGCATGGTGGCGCATGCCTGTAGTCCCAGCTACTCGGGAGGCTGAGGCAGGAGGATCTCTTGAGCCCAGGAGTTTGAGGTTGCTGTGAGCTAGGATGATGCCATGGCACTCTAGCCGGGGCAACACAGTGAGACTCTGTCTCAAAAAAAAAAAAGAAATTAACAAAACAGCCTTAATAGAGAAATTAGGTTCTTGAACATTCCACACAGGGGAATTATATGAATGAAGACTTGGAGATGAGATTGTGAAGCCTTTCAAAGTTTTTAGGCACATTTTGTCATAGTAAAATGATGTTCAGGAAGAACTATCTTTGTATTTATGTGCAGAATATAGGACATATCTTACCTGTCATGGGCACCCTCAAGAAGGATCAAGGCCAAGAGGCAATGATAATGCCGTGGTGTGATTCATGCTTAAAAATTTCTTAATAGGATTAATAATCTAATTGAGAACATACAAATAAAGGAAGCACTGGGAGGTATTTTTAGAAGGATGTTATAAGTAAATATTTGCTAGTACAGTACAGGTCAGCAGTTTCAGAGTTGTTAAAATTTTGGATTCTGGGACCCATCTAGAATGAAATCTCTGGAGACTGGATATGACAGGAATCTGTATTTTACAAACCCTTATTGTATTTCTGATGTTCACTGGAGATTTAGGAAGTATATGTATAAACTAGCATTGACAGATAGTTTCACGAAAATGAATGAAGTGAGCCTTTCACTTTAGGGGAAAAATCTTGACAGCTTTTTTTTTTTTAACCAGTGGTAAAGTTTGAGCTTACAAGCAGAGATTAACATTTTGGAAAACTTCTATCTACTGCTGTGAGTTTGACAGCTTCCCAATACTTAGGTTTTCTGATCTGATTAGTGGAGATATTAACACATGATTTTTGGATTATGTATGAGTCTAAATTTGGAAGATCTATATAACTCAGTGAACCAATATTTTTACATTACCAATGCATGATGTTATAAAACCATGCATGGGTAAAAGATCCATTCAAACTGCAAGAGGACCAGTGGATTTTAAAGAGATGTACAAAATGAGAAGACAGTGCTACTGTTCTATTTATTAATTTTCATAAAAGTATGTTGTTGATGTTAACATATAATAGATAATTATACTTCCTACATCATTCCCCAAAACACTAAAATTTGAGAAGTACTGCAGTATGCTATACTACATTTAAGAAGAAAGGAAATTTCCCATGAGAAAAATAACCTCAAAAAACATATAGAAGGAGGAATAAACAGGGTATTATGTGAGTTTACAGACATGCTCCAATAGAAAGGCCATGCCTGAGAGAGCTGAAAAAAAAAATGTTAAAGGCAAACATGTTTTACTAGGGATTTAATAATCTAAGGAAAGTAATCAATCTTCCGAAAATTAAATTTTTTTGTTTGTATTTTTAAAACAAATTATTTATTTTACTAGGTAATATGTACATTTTACATAAAACTCAAAAGGTACAAGAGGGAAAAATAAGACTTTCCCTCACTTCTTTATCCTTCTGCTACCTAGGTTCCCAGCCTCAAGCCAACTGCTGTTACCAACTTGTTGTGTATCTTTCCTAGATATAGCTAGATAGTCTTTTTTTTTCCCTTTGGTACAAAGTATTTTATTGATGGTACATGACAAGAAAAGACTCCCTAGATACAATCTTTTCAACACAGATGGTAATATAGCACACATACGTAATTTTCTTTCTTTTTTTTTTTTTTTTAAGAGACAGGATCTCTGTGTTGCCCAGGCTGGAGTGCAGTGATGGCAATCATATGGCTCACTGCAACTTGAACTCCTGGGCTCAAGCCATCCTCCTGCCTCAGCCTCTTGCTGAGCCACCACACCTGGCTAATTTTTTAATTTCCTTTCCTTCTCCTTCCCCTTTCCCCTCCCACTCCCCTTATTCCTTTCCTTCCTCCTCTCCATTCTCCCTCCCCTCCCCTCCCCTCCCCTCCCGTCTCCTTTTCTTTCCTTTCTTTAGAGATGATGTTTCTCTGTGTTGACCAGGCTGGTCTCCTGGTCTCAAGAAATCTTTCTGCCTTGGCCTCCCAAAGTGCTGGAATTACAGCCACCATGGCCATGTTTTACATTTTGGTTTTTGCATCTTAATAGTAGTAAATCTTGGAGATTGTCCCGTATCAGCATGTATTCATTGTGATTTGCTATTTTTAACAAAGTTCCATAACACATTAGCTGTCATGTGAGTTGTATTTAACTCATGCTAGTTTTGAGCCTGGGGCCTGGTGAAGCATATGTAACACACATACCTCTTTACCTCATTCACCATATCTGTGGGGTACAGAACACCATAAAAAATAACAAATTTTTTATTAGAAAGGATCGTTTTGTTTTCAAAGTTTTTATTCTATTTTTGTAATAAAACACCATGGCCCCAAGGAAAATTTTTTTTTTCTAGTGTGGCAGGCAATGTGATAATACAGTTTAGATTGTTTTCCATTTTTTTGTACCAAGAAAACAAAGCTGCAGTGACTGTCATTTCACATAATTTTTAGGAAGAGTGATTTCTTCATTTTAAATTGTCAGATAATGCCAAATAGCCCTTCATGAAAGTTGTATTAACAGATTATACTCAACAGCAACAAAGCTTAAGATAGTATATTTCCATGTGTTCTGGTGAAGTTTTAAAAAATAGTTGCCAATCTAACAGGTGAAAGATTGTATCTTAATATTTCTGTTATGAATTGGGTAGAACATCTGGATCTTTTTTTTTCCTGTTAACTGAAGATTCATATGCTTTGTCCATTTTTTCATTGGATCGTTAATCTTTTCCTTAGTTATTTATAGGAGCTCTTTATATATTAAGGTATTTCCTTTTTCTATGTTATGAATTTGTTTAATCTTCATTCTAAAGGTGGGGACTATTATTGTCCCAATTTTACTGAAGATGCAGTTTTAGAGTGGTTAATTGCTTTATTTCACATAGATAATAAGTGGTAGAGTCAGGATTCTAAGATAGGCAGTTTGATTCAGAAGTTTCATTTTTACCCATTGTTCTGCTTTTCAATGTGTCGTAATAGATAAACAGCTGTTCTGAGTGCATAGAAATGTTTAAAATATTTAAATATGATTTACATACTATGTTGTGCATAACAGGTGATGATTATTAATATGATTATTAATATGATTAATAAAGTTAGTCTAGCTGGAGTTTAAGGCAAACATATTGACTATTAAGAAAGAAGAAAGTAAGACCTACTGTAACAGAAACAAACATATATTCTCAGAAATTCAAAAGATGTAGCAGTTGGATAAATGATTTACAGATAGCCTTGAATGTCAGGTTGAGTTCAGAGACACATGAAAGGTTTTTGAACAGGAAAATAATGTGATTCACTTTACTTTAGAAGAATTAGTCTAGTGTGCTGTTGCAGGTGTGGAGGGTGGAAGATATTTAAGAAGACAGGCATGAGCAATGGTCAAGTTTATCAAAAGCTAAAGAATTAGATCAGTTTCAGAAGCCAGAATACAAGCAAGGCATTTCTGATAAATCAGTGATATTTTCTGTAAATTTTGTCATAGTCCTCTGCTACACCCCATAGAATCTTGAGTTGGAAGGCTTTTTGTACTGAGGCAGTCGTCAGTTTGTTTTTCTGAATATCTTTTAAAACAAAACAGATTGCCTTTCACAGCACCTTCATCAGAAGACACCGCATCAGACCAGAAAACTTAAAGAATTGATTCAGTGATGCTTGCTTTCATCTCCTCTAAAATTAAAACCAAACCATAATCACAAATATCCCTCAATATCAAAGCCTTTGTTACTCTCCTGGCCTATCTCACCTTACTGATAATGCTGCTAAAACATTGTGTCGTCTTTTCTTTCCTTCAGTTAACTTCCTTTCTTAGAGGAAGTTTTAAATGGTGTGGGTGCTGTTTATTGTGGTACCTTTGCTTTTTCCCTCAATAGGATCCTCCTCTACTCCTGCTGCCATCTGTTACCATGGTAACTGGCAGCTGTGCTACAGGGAGCTGTATTCAGCTTGGGCCAGATAGAAGGAGGGATGGCAGGCAAGAACCGATCTTAGTGGGCATTTTGTTCTCTGCTTATTTATAGGGAAAGGCTGCACGATTCTATTAAAAGACACGGGACTCTCCCCTCATTGACCGGATTCTGTTTGATTCTAGTACTATGCTAGGTACTGATGGTAAGTTAGCCTGGTACTGGTCTCTGCAGCCTGTGTGTGAGATGTTAACAGGGGCTATATAGGAACCCTGCTACTGAAGCAAGGTGCAGTTTACAGGGGCATGTGTACCTGAGATTGCACACATGCACACACCTGAGATTATAGGCACTCAATGTTGTATGTATATTGTATAAAGGCCATGCGGCATTACCTTTAATAACTCCAGTTTTATTTTAAGGGAAGGATGAAGTTATATGTTTAAATGTCATTTTTTCTATCTCATCTTTAGTTTTCTTTCCCTAAATGTTTATGTTATTTTTGGTATCACTAATCATTTTGATTAGGTAATCCATGTATAAAGTATAACATTCAAAAGTTAGAAAGGGGTATACTAAGGTATAAAGTAAGTCTTCTTCCTATCCCTGCTTTCCTATTTCCGTCTCTAGAGGATAATTTCTCATGTATCTTTCCAAAGATAGAGTATGCCCACATAAGCTTGTATGTACTCAAGGTGCAGTCTCTTCGTTTTAAGTCAGTCCAAAGAGAGCTGCCTCATTCTTTTAAGTGGCTGAGAGGGACCTTAGAAAGCATGTGAGTTATTCATTTTTTTTGGAGGAGGAAACTGAGTCCCAAAGATGTTAAGTAACTGGTTAGGTTCTGTTTTGCAGTGAACTGACTTTTCACTGATGTTTACTTGGTCTTTTAAAAATAATATTTACTCAGGCCCTTTAAAATATTTTTTATTCAGATTTTGGTCCATCTTTAGGCTTATGATTTCTGCCATTCTTACATTTTAGATGTTTAAATGTTTAATATTTAAATCTAGATGTACTAACTTATTTACATGTGGGGCAAAGTGATTCTCAGAGCCATTCTTAGCATCCCATATCTCTGACAATACCTTTGTGACATTTGATAAGATGGAGTCCAACCATTTTCTTTATACTGCATGTTTCATTTTGTGGTTTGAGAGATTACTTTTTTTCCCCCCCGAAACAGGGTCTTGCTTTGTCACCGTGGCTAGAGTACAGTGGCGTTATCTTAGCTCACTGCAACCTCAAACTGCTGGGCTTAAGCAGCCGTCCTGCCTCAGCCTCCTGGGTAGCTGGGACTACAGGCCCGAGCCACCACACCCTGCTAAGTTTTCTATTGTTTGTAGAGACAGGGTCTGCTCTTGCTCAGGCTGGTCTTGAACTCCTGATCTCAAGTGATCCTTCCGCTTGGTCTCCCGGAGTGCTAGGATTTTAGGCGGGAGCCACCGTGCCTGCCTGAGATTACTTTTTTCTTTTCTCTATTGCAGAGACATACTTTTTTTTTTTTAACGGTGCAAAGATACATATTTAGGATTAGCCAACTGGAGTTGACCCCAGTTTTGTTGGCAGCATCCAAGGCATTGTAGTCGAGAGCTAGTCAAACATATGCCTTCTTCTCTCCATCAGGCCGGGTCAGGGTGTTGACCTTGGCCACATCAATGCCATAGAGCTTCTTCACAGCCTATTTGATCTGGCGCTTGTTGGCTTTGACACCCGCAATGAACACAAGTGTGTTATCTTCCGTCTTCTTTATGGCAGACTCAGTGGTCGGGGGAAGTTGATGAAGGCATAGTGGTCAAGCTTGTTTCTCCTGGGGATGCTCTTCTAAGGATATTTGGGCTGCCTCAAGAGTCGCAGTGTCTTCGGCCTCCGGAAGTTGCCTGACGTATGGATCTTCTTTTTTGCGTGTGGCCGCGGATGCCTTAAGCACTACCGTCTTGGCCTTCAAAGCCTTTGCTTTGGCTTCGGCTTTGGGAGGGGCAGGAGCCGCCTCCTTCGCCTTCCGCGCCATCTTGTGAAAAGGCAACATACCTTTTAATGTTGAGCTTTTATTATACTGTTCGGATGTAAGACCGTTGTGCTTTTCTCTTTACGTTCAATTGCTGCGTCTAGCACTTTCTTTCATTTAGCTTGCGTCTCTTACATATGTTTGAGTGTGGGCTCTTTCCCCCTCACCCTTAACGTATAGTTTTTAAAAGTTGAGCACTAGAGGCCTGAATTTCTTGAGCATTTGACAATTATAATTTATTTTTCTTTCCTCTACACTAATGTATTACCACAGGGAGGTTTGTAATTTAAATCTATTGACATGAGACCACATGATATACCATTTGTCCCATGCAATAAAGAGAAACAACATCTTTTTCAAATAATCCTGTTTGTGTAAATTATGTTTTGCATTGTTGTATGAATAATAACCAGTAAAGTGCTTGTTATTACATAAGGTGGTAAGGATGCTGTGAGGGAATTTTATATTTCTTCTGTCTCTTCTCTATGCTTAAATATATATGAGGACTGTCTGGAAAGTACCCAGCCACGTAACCATTCTTGTTATAGTAACAATGGCTGGACTTTCCGGACAGCTCTTGTTTACTCATCTTAGTGCTGTGGCCATGTAGCAATTCTGTCAGATAAAAACAGCTGTTTGATTTTCTTGGTGCAAAGCAAGGAGCCTAAATGTAGTTTGTATTTTATATGTATGTTCTTTATACGATATTGTGCATGTTTGTATGTGTGTGTGTAATTTTACATTGTATCTATAAGCCCTTTGCAGCCAATTGCTTGAGGATGTGGATTAATGAATTCAATTGGCACAGACGGAGCGCACCAAAAGTCTGAAGCAGAAAAACAAAACTAGTTTTAATGGTTTGGTTTCAGAATAGCTAGTTGAGTAGGCTTCTTCTAAAGGGCCTTTATGTGGGTGCTGACCTTGCAGGACCAGAGAGTTTCTCCTGGCCTTTGGTGGAATGGTGGGGTGCACTGGGAAATCTGAGGGGCTTGGATGAAAACAAAGATGCCTATTTTCATTTCTTTGTCTTTCATTGTAGAGGATTTCTAAATGAATTAATATAACTCCAGATACCTCTACGTGTATCTCATTTACCAAATTGAAAGAGGGAAAGATGCACCCTCGCAGACAAAGTTGCTTCTGATTCATCTTTCTGGTATTAGATGTACACTAGTGGTTAGGGACACCAATTACTTTTAAAGGCTTATAGGGAAAGATAGCCATTCTTCAATTCTCTTCTTGGTTGAGTAAATAAAGTAAAATAATATCATTAGTTATGAAGAGAGATCTATGATTCTTTTCCTCTCTGAAACCAGTCATTCATGTACGCACACACATATACACACCCCACTAAAAACGACACTTTTTTTCCTATTAGAGAGGAAGATGACATCAATGATGTGACTTCCATGGCAGGGGTCAACCTCAATGAAGAAAACGCCTGTATCTTAGCAACAAACTCTGAGTTGGTTGGCACACTCATTCAGTCATGTAAAGAGGAACCATTTCTTTTCATTGGAGCTCTACAAAAGAGAATTTTAGATATTGGTAAGTACAGAGTTATGGTTATTGACCTGATAGAAATGTCTTTTGGGGGAAAAATATTTATTATCATAAGAGACAACCTGGGTTGGTTGTCCAAGAACTCTGAGGCTTAAATAAGTAAGGCTGTAGAAATAATCAAGATTTTGTGGGTGTTACAGAAAGAAGTATTTTATTTTAAAAATGATTACTGTGACTTAAATCACATAACCTATGGTTTTAGGTTTTAGATGATAGAAGTTCATATTTTATTCATATTTCTTAATGGGGGAAAAGTTGAGTGTGTTTTTACATGAGTATATAATATATTATTTTTTTCTGTCCTGGGTCCTTCCTTGATTGGCCTTTAGGCATGTGTATGTCCAAATGCCCACTTATGTTATATGTTTGAGTTTATGAAATATAGGAACAGCCAATGAGAGCAAGTCCCTTTTCCCTTTACTCTGAAATTTAAACCCATCCTCACTTTAAAAGAACTGGATTAGAATCTTAGGGTTTTCTCTAGGCACAGCAGTATAGTTGTCAAGTAGCTGGAGTGTGTAAAAGAAAATGGGAAAGAACATACCAGTGCTATTCTGGAGCCAAACAGCTTGTAACTATTGTTTGACTCCAAACTTACAGTAATGTGAAAGACTGCAATCTCCCTCAATTAGCTGAAAAAAAGAGACAAATTGGAGAGAAATTGTTGTGTGTGAGTTAAACCATTTCTTGTATCCTGTTCCTGGAACTTATTAGAGACAAGCTGTACTTGACCC
>CAUYSK010057979.1:0-13584 GCA_963575035.1 Avahi laniger
AAACATTTTTTTTTTTTATTATAATATTTAACAACCATATCATTGGTTCTTTTTTTTTTTTTTTTTAAATTCCCCCCCCCCCCCCCCCCAGACAGAGTCTCACTCTCTTGCCTGGAGCGAGTGCCGTGGCATCAGCCTAGCTCACAGCAACCTCAAACTCCTGGGATCCAGCAATCCTACTGTCTCAGCCTCCCAAGTATCTGGGACTACAAGCATGAGCCACCATGCCCGGCTAATTTTTTCTGTATATATTTTTAGCTGTCCAATTAATTTCTTTCTATTTTTGGTAGAGATGGGGTCTCGCTCTTGCTCAGGCTGCTCTCGAACTCCTGAGCTCAGAATGATCCGCCCACCTCAGCCTCCCAGAGTGCTAGGATTACAGGCGTGAGCCACCGCGCCCGGCCTTATAGATGTTTTCTTGTTCCCCGGATTCTTGGGATTATCCCAACTTGATCATAATAATTAAATTTTTAAGGTACTCGTGGATTTGGTTTGCTCTTTTAAAAATTCTTGCTTCTTTGTTAATGAGGAAGAATGGTTTTATTTACTGGCCATGTATAGTTTTTAGAATATTCATATTCTAAAAGTGTTTGTTAGGTTGGATTGTCTTTTCTTTGAAAATTTGGTGCAGGACATGCCTGTGAAACAATTTGGATATGGTACTTTCTTTATGGAAAGATTAACCAAGGATTCATTTTCTCTAATAGTAATAGGATTACAGTACTGAGGCTTCCCATGTCTCCTTTTAAACTTTTGTAAATGGAAAACCTCAATTTAATAGAATAAAGAATTCCTGTGTGCCTTATTACCCAGCTTCAGGTTAGTAGTATTTTATACCACTGTTTCCCCCCCATCCCTTTTTCGCTGGAGTATTTTAAAGCAAATTCCAGCTATATTATTTCACCAGAAATACTTACTTATTACTTTCAGTTAAAAGGATTTATTTTAACATTATTACTGTGCTATTGTTACACTCAGTAAATTAATAATTTCTTAATATCACCCACTGATCAGTCTATAGTTTCCTGATTCTCGTTTCAAAATGTTTTTATAGTTGGTTTGTTTGAATCAGGATCCAGACAGTCCATATAGTACATCCAGTTGAATCTTTTTTTTTAATAACAGCTCTTTCTATTCTCTACCCTCTCCCCTTTTATGCCATTAATTTGTTGGAGAAACTTGTATCTTGTACATCTTGTATCCTGTACTAATTTCTCTTTGATTAAGATTTAGATATTTTCCCAGGAATTTACTCATTTTGTCAGTTTTCAATTTTTTGCATAAAGTTGATTAATAGTATTGCTTTATCTTTTAATTTTTTTAACCTTCCTAGTAGTTTATCTTTTATTACTCTCTTTAGAAAACCAACTTTTAGTTTTGCTGATACTTTGAGTTGTGTATCTTTTTTCTCTTTCCTTTATAGTTGTTTTTGTCATTGATCATCATCTTCCTATTTTTTTAATGTAATAACCTCATGCTAATTCATTGATTTTTAGCCTTATTTTCTAACATAAGCCTTTAAGTTTTGAAATGTATTATTACTACTCAGATTTTTTGGTGATTTCCTCTAATTTATCACTTATGTATATGTATATTTTTGAAATTTCTAACTTGGTGGAAATTATTTAAATTTTTTCCCTCTATGTTCAATATCCTGATGATAGAATATTTTCTTGGATACTTCAGGGGAAAATTAATATTGCACATAAAGTGTGATCTCAGTTTTGTAAATTTTATCAGTAGAAGGAACTATGTCAGTGCATTACACAGTCATCTATGAGTAGTGGCTTTAGGTCAGCTTTATTTGAAACTCTCTTTATATTCCAAAACTATTCATGTTTTATTACACATTCTTTTTTTTTGATGGAGGGGCCCATATGAATTTTCAAAAGGAAAGAAGAATTCTGTAAAAGCCTGGACTCTAAATCATGTCCTGAGATCCTGGGATACAATTCAGTTTGATATGACCAGATGTTTACTAAATTGAGCAAGTCAAGGAGTTGGTGTATGAATGTTAAGGCATGTCCTTCCCAAAGAGGTGTAGTCTGGGGACATAGGGGACTGAAGGGTGGTGGAAAGAGATGATGGAGGTTGAGGGGAGAGGAGGGAGGCAGGCACAGATCATTTTAGTGACATGATAGAATGCTACAAAGAACAAGAAGGACATACAGAGGAAGGGTTATACTTAGGAGCCAAGATTAATTGGATCATATGGATCATTAAAGCGGTATCTTGTCTTCAAGGGATGGACTATTTTTTAATAGGATTAAAATCAGTTGTAGATTCAGGTATATTTAATTATTTACCAATAATGCCTTTTTAATGTAAAAACTACTTTGGAGAAGTAAAAGGAAAGAAAACGCAAACAGCTCAGTTTATGCAATAGTTTAATAATGTCAACAGGTTCAGGCAGGAGAAATTTTGTCCCTCCAATGGACATATGTGGTGATGTCTGGAGACATTTTTGATTGTCACAATCGGATATGGGTGCTGCTGGTATCCAGTGGAGAGACCAGGGATCTGCTGAGTATATTACAGTGCACAAGACAATCCTCTCCCTCCACAGCAAAGAATTATACAGCCCAAAATGTTAATAGTGCCAAGGTCAAGAAAACCTTGCATTTATCTATAATTTGCACCCCCAGTACGGTGGGGGTAGTTTGTATGTTGAAGGAGCCAGAGGCATGGTTTGTACCCTATTCTGGCTAGATTTTGGTTAAGGAAAACTATTATACAGGCTATAGGTCATGTGAAAACATTTCACTCAGCCTGCTAAGGATCTGCTTTGTGACAGGCATTGTGATAAGGACTAGGTGAAAAATGACGGACAACCCCTGTCTTCCTGCAGCTCACACTGAATGTTCTACAAATGGTTCTAAAAATGGGTCTTTTGTGTCAGTTGTATTTTTTACTGTATTATAATATTTTAAATCTTTTGTTTTTTTTAATTCTGAATTTAGTTTGTATCTAGATAAGTTATTTTAACCTTTCTTAGGAATTCTGGAATATTAATACAACTTAATTACATATCTTTCATGACTAGCAGTACAAACTTTCAGCACCTCATGTAATGGATGTTGTACTAACATTTAATCCTTTTTTGACCCTCGTCTGATTTTAGGTACAATTCTTCAAAGTGTTTAAACCTGTTGGTATAACGAGATATCCCCTCAATTAAAAATATATATATATATATATATAAAAAAAACATAAAATTTTTAGTGTAACATGAAAAAAAACTGCAATACAAATAATAAATAGTATTCCATGGAATGAGGTTTGGAAATAATATTTAATGCTTATCCAGAACAAAAATACAGAACAATTTCTAATTTTGGTTCTGTTAAACTTTAACCTTTATCTTTCCTCTTTGCTTCTAGATTTTGGCTCTCTTTTTGACCTGGAGCATGACTTACCAGATGAATTAATCAACTCTACAGAATTGGGACTAACCAATGGTGGTGATATTAGTCAGCTTCAAACAAGTCTTGGCATAGTACAAGATGCAGCCTCTAAACATAAACAGCTGTCAGAATTGCTACGGTCTGGTAGTTCCCCTAACCTCAATATGGGGGTTGGTGGCCCAGGTCAAGTTATGGCCAGTCAGGCCCAACAGAACAGTCCTGGATTAGGTTTGATAAATAGCATGGTCAAAAGCCCAATGGCACAGGCAGGCTTGACTTCTCCCAACATGGGAATGGGCACTAGTGGACCAAATCAAGGTCCCACGCAGTCCTCAGCAGGTATGATGAACAGTCCAGTAAATCAGCCTGCCATGGCAATGAACACAGGGATGAATGTTGGCATGAATCCGGGAATGTTGGCTGCAGGCAACGGACAAGGGATAATGCCTAATCAAGTCATGAACGGTTCGATTGGAGCAGGCCGGGGGCGACCAAATATGCAGTACCCAAATCCAGGCATGGGAAATGCTGGCAACTTAATGACTGAGCCGCTGCAGCAGGGCTCTCCCCAGATGGGAGGACAAACAGGATTACGAGGCCCCCAGCCTCTTAAGGTAAGTGCAGTTTTGGTTTGTGTGCATGGCCAATACACATCTGAGTGATTGAATGTTGGAAGGGCTTGAGGTCAGTTATTTATTCTTAACTGCTCATGTTTAATCTTATATTGTGTAGCAGTTCCCACATAATTACATGCCAAGGATCTACTGTGCTTTCAAAAGTTTTAAGAAGTGCTATATTAAATTTAACTAAAACATTAGTTTTTATAACTCACTTTGGTATTCTGTACCATCATAGTTTGTTCCAAATGATGGCCAGCTAATTCCTGTTCTCTCTGGCAGCGAGTATTGGAATATTTTGATCTCATTTCCAAGTCCAGTTTAGCTATGTAGACTCCTTATAAAAATACAGTTTCGAGATAGCTGGCATTACACAGTCTTGAGATAGAGAATTCATTTGTTCTCACCGCTTGGAATGTCTCTGGTTTTTAAGAGATACGGTTATTCTAAGAATTTTATTAAATGATATTTTTCTTTATTGATGGAAATTAAGGTGCATTTATTTACTATGAAACCTCAACTAATATTCTAGGTGTGTCAGTTAACCAGATTTTGGTCATTATTTGAAAGCTTTTCTTTTTTTAAAAGCCAATTTTCTTAGCTTTATTAAATAGAGAATCCTAAATATATTTTAAAAAATCTTTTAACCTTTTAAATGTATGCTCTCTATACACAATTAAGATACAAGCTCACATGCTTTGGTGCTTATTTTTCTATATTTTTCTTAAAATATTCTGTCCCTTTTTCTTAAAATGGGATCATGCTGTAGTTGCCAGTGCTTGGCATGTAGTTATTTATTTGTTGAACAAGAGATGGCTTCACTTGGAAGAGGAAATTGGGGATGGGTGTGATTTTCACAGGAAGTCAAAAGCAAATTCTCTCTGTAAGAGGAGTGATTTGAGCAGACATTAGGACTTCTGTATTCCTGAGAACCTAGATGGAGAGAGAGAATGCAAGTATGAATTTAAGACATAAGAACAAATGGTGGAGAGGTTGAGGTCACATGTAGGTATACAAAAGCCCTTAAATATTTTTTTGCTACATAGTACAGAATATTGACAACTTAGGAAAGAATTCTGTTTAGCATCCGTGCGGATTTTCCCTTTCTGGCACTTTCACGTTGCTGTGGCAGTGTTGTTTACTTAGACTGCTTGGGAGTAAGAACCAGAAACAGGAAGGTTAAATTACTAAGTACTAGGTTCTGGGAACACAGCTATGAAGAGATAAAGTCCTTGCCCCCACTATGTTTATATTTAGTGGGAAGAGGAGAGATGACAGTTAACCTTTATTGCTTGATAAAATATTTATTGATTCTTAGCTTTGGTGCTGGACGTAGAGCAGTGAGTAAACATCGTGTAACTTACTTTGTAGTGTGCACACAAAATACATATTTAGAGTATGCCAGTTAAGTGCTATGATGAAAAAGTAAGGAAAGACTCATTGGAAGACTGCCTAAGTTGGGGGTGGGGCACTGTCCTAGTTATAATCTAAATTTCTTGCACCAGCATTGTTTCCAGGTCTGGGTATATATCAGTGGAAAAAACAAAATCCCTGTCCAAAATCCCTGTGGAGCTTATTATATTTTAACACGGGGGAATTCAAATATTAAAATTTTATTATTGGTGATATTATATTTCCTTATTTTAATGAATCTCACCTAATTGATAATTGTAAAACACTTAGTCCCTGGCATATGAGAGCTCTAAGTGTTTAATAAATAAAATTTAAAGTTATTGGGGTATACGATGAGACCCACTTAATAAACAAGTAAGTGTTTTTATGAAACAACTTATTTTCTGTTTGTGACAGAGAAGTCTTTTCTATATTTTCCTATTGAAGATTAAAATAAATTCAAGTCAGGATGTTCAAAAAATGATCTTGTAGAGTTAAGTATACTCATTATATTTCTTCTTAAACTCCTAAAGAGTTATGGTGATACTTAAGAATCAGGAATAAAGGTAAGGAAGTTTTCAGTGAGATGTCATTACTTGAACTCTATTGACAAATGACACCAGTTTTTGTACAGTTCTTTTCATTGATGGGTCTGTGGTTCAGGATGTGCAGGCAGGTCGTGATATTATCACTATACCAGTCTTCTAAAGTCTGACTGATGACAGTTTATGGGAAGAAACTTGGATCATACTATTGCCCTCATCTTTTTTTTTTAAAGTCAACATAAAACAATCATACAGAATGTATTATATGTTAAGATTATTTCTAACTGATTATTTCAGAATGGTACAGTGAGAGGTGGAATAGTGCACAAATTTTGAACCATACTACCTGAGTTGTATCTGGGCTGTACCAGTCTTCCTTCTCTTTAGCTGTATATTGGGAATCTTCTCAGTAAATCATTTCCTTCTCAAATAATTTCACAAGGCAATATGTTTGCCCCCTAAAAAATGCCAGTGACAAGAAATTTTTGAAAATTCTTTCCCCCATTGCCTTCTTTGTGTATAAAGGAGGGAATGAAGTTAACTAATAAAAGCATCATTAGTTAACGGTTTTGGCCCTGGAGCTATTATACTACCTAGGTTCAAAATGGGCTCAGCCACTTACTTAGTAGCTATGTTACACTTGGTAAGTTGCTTGCTGTACCTGAAATGCCATATTTTGATGGATTTTAAATAGGAGGGTCTCATGTCCCAAATTATAATCTACATGGATGTGGTTTTAGGTGTGGAAAATCAATTTAAGAGAAATGGGCCCTAATGAGGTGAAGAGGCCCTAAATTAAGGCAATGAAGTAACAGGAATGAGTATGAAAAGCAGTGATGTTTAGGATGTAGTGAAGGTTTGAGGGATCTCTGGTTATCTTTGTTTACTGTTAATTCCCCAGTGCTTTAACAGTGCCTCGCATATATAGCATGAATATGGATACATAACATGAACATTTATTGAAGCTAGTAGGTAGTAGGAAATACTTGAATGTCATTTAATTTTGTTTTTATTATTTGTTGAATCTTGAATCACACATACAATATTGATTTGTGTTACTCTACTCTGGTGCCAGCAAGTCTTATTAGGACCTGTAGGGATTTTAGTCCCTGTGTTAAATGTTCCTAAACTGTTAAATTCTTCGTTTTGGGTTCTGCTTTTTATCATTCCTGTTTGTCAATATTTGTCCCTATCATGTGTTTTTTCGTGTTCCCGTGTTCTCTTTCTGCTTTGAGTATATTGGAAACTTAGAGGCAACCTGTAGAATCAGATTCGTTTTAAAAAGAAAAAAAGTCCCCTATAGACCCTTTTTCTTTTAGTGTGGCTTTGTCGTCCTCTGCATTTTCAGTTGAGCTGGCTAACTGTATGGTGGTGGGTAGTTAAACATCTGGAGCACATTAGCTATAGAGGAGACAAGATCAAAAAACTAACTACAGTGTAACAGAAATTAAGTACAATATAGTTCCTTCCTACTATATATAGTGGGGGAGCAGAGAAAGGCCTTTAAGAAATAGAAGAGGTCGTGATGAGGAGGTTGTTATTTTATTTCCTAACTCTGGCAGCAGAACTCTGAGGGATATGGAAAAGCAAAGCCTGGGAATAGTTTGTTGATCAGGGTGATCAAAAGTGTCAGGAGTCAGTTACTTTCAGCGGATCAGCAGTCAGGGCAGTCTGTGAATTTGAGACGGTAGAGTGAGTTTGGAGTTTATAGGCAATGCATCCTGATTGAGGGAACAAGCCATGTCAGGAAAGGGTTGAAATTCTGTTGGTCTAGGCAGACAAGGCCTGTGAACAGTCATGAAGGACCAGATTGTAGTGGGATGTATTTGAATACAGACATTATGTTTATTAGCAAGAAACATTAAGGCAACTTACAAATTCCAACATTCTATTTACTCAAATAATGGACTCTTAAAAGTATAATTTATTATCTCTTGGTCTTTTATTGATAGAGTGGCTTTCATATTATATCTATTATGAATTTCCATGGTAATAGGAAAGAAGCAAAATACAACTCCCCTACACATAGACATGCGTATTATTGGAGCTGTATTAGATTAACATTTACCTACTTCACTGTACTTTAAAAGGATATGTAGCAGCAGCCCACATTGGAAACTACCAAAAGTAGCCTGAAATTCTTTTCAACCTATCCCTATAATCTTACTGGCCAGATTTACTTAGAAAATTCTAATTCTTGGAGGCTGAATCAGTAAGTTTTTTACTCTGGGCTTCCCATTCAGACCACCTTATTCTTTTATGCTTTGATCCAAACCATGCCATTTTCCCCATTCTCATTCTCCCATCACCATGAGAACATTGGACAAATTATTTACCTCTTAATCTCTAATCTCATCTGGAAAATGTAATTGTTTTTTAACTTTTTTCTTTTTTTTTATTTGCCTTCTCACCGAAGGCAAACGAACTGGTAAAAATGTCATTGATATAGATATGCAAAGTATAGATAAATGCATATGATTTGAAGAACTGAAATTTATAGAGGTTCAAATAGTTTATGTCTTTCATAGTTTCTGTTTTCCTCAGTCAACGAGATGATGGGGCTATAAAGACAAATGAACCGAGGTTCTTTCCCTTTTGTGCATAGTCTGTGGATAGAAGAGGCATGCATTTTAGCAGATTATTTTATCACCTGTTTTGTATTATAAACAAAGACAAAAACACTTGTGGCAGAGTAGAAAAAGGTCAGGTAGCATTTGAAATTACAAGGATGAGTAGACTCCGCAGGTCTTAGTTATGATCGTACCACCTAAGTAAGCAACAGAAAATGAAAATTAAATTGCCTTTTTGTGAACTTTGTATTTATTTCCTTTACAGGTTAACATCAAGGAGTGAAATAGGAAAGAAAGTGTACCACTGCTCGGTTGTAGGGAAAAGGAAAAACTTAAGACAAATGCTAGAGCCTCTGGAGCATGATACTTTCAGATTTATAAGTAATCAGTACAGGAAGTAGTAAGATAAGAAGTGAAGCCTCACGAAGGCCTTGTTATACCATGGTGTTTTTTTTTTTTTTCTTTCCTTTCATTAATAAAACAGATTAAGACAGAAGGCAGGCAGACCTGTTAGACACAGTCTACAGAAGCAGTGATGAGGGGTTTGAATTAAGACAGTGACAGTGGGCAGGGATACGTGGGAGGGGTGTGCGTGCATGTGTGTGTGTTTGCTTGTGTTTAGAAGTAGACTTGCAAGACCCTTTGATAGGATTGGGTCTGCCATAGAGGGATAGAAATCTGCTATGACTTTTTCTTTTTTTCTGTGACCCTTTTATAGAAGTATGACTCTTTTAATTGAGCGGTAGCTGTAGTATCCTGAGTTACAATTCTGAATGCTTGCTGTATGTTTCTAGTGGATGGTAATTGGTTTACAGTTGGGATGCTGTGTGTAAGAATAGAATTGGGCACAGGGGGGAGGATGGCTTTATGTAAGGTGACCCCAGTTTGAATTATTTAAAATGACTTTAAAATACTTATGTAGTTACTTTGAGAGATTAATGAAAATGGATTTTTTATGACCATAAGTTTCATCCTTGTTATCAGCAAAACATTTGATTTTTGAATAATTAATACTCTATTCTTTTTCAGTTAATGATTTATAGTATGATGGCTCCAGGTAAACTTAACATAAATACAGGGAAGAACCTACTTTTTAAAATACATACGAGTTGCAAAGTCAAGTTACTTAAAGGGCCAAGCTGGTAACTTAATGAATAGAGCAGCTAGGTTTAAGACAGCAAGGAATGGTGAGGAGTCTGGAGTTTTGCAAGCTCTATCTGAAGGATTCAGAATCAAAAGGTTTTAAAAACACTGTTACAGGGTGTCCCTAAATAAAAAAGGACATATCCCTAAACCACCAGTTTTCTTCATAAACAAAATGCTGGAATACGCACTCAAATGCTTTGATATGTCAAACTATAATATATTTAAGGGTTAGATGGCTTATTAAGTTGAATTGAATTAGCCATAGTTTGTACATTAAATGAAAGTGCATAGACATAGTATTATGTGTGACTTTTAATGGAGATAAATGGCAAACCTTGTTCTGCAATTAACATTAAATGAAAGTGCTTAAAATGGTTTCTAAAACACCTTTAACTCAAATATTTACAAAATAACTAAATTTACTGTGCCTGTGTTCCCTTAATCTTGATGTTAATTTTTTTTTTTTTGGAGATACAGTCTGACTCCATTGCCCTGTGTAGAGTGTGGTGGTGTCAGCCTAGCTCACAGCAACCTCAAACTCCTGGGCTCAAGTGATCCTCCTGCCTCGCCTCCCAAGAGGCTGGGACTACATGCCGCAGGTCACCACGCCTGGCTAATTTTTCCATTTTTAGTAGAGACGGGGTCTTGCTCTTGCTCAGGCTGGTCTCAAACTCCTGAGCCCAAGCAGTCCTCCTGCCTCGGCCTCCAAGAGTGCTAGGATTTACAGGCGTGAGTCACTGTGTATTTTCATGAGCATACTTTCATACAGTGTACTTTCTAATATAAACAGAGGATTTCTTTTATAATTGTCTTTGAAAATTAAAAAAGTGAAATGGGACAGGGAATAAAATTTGGATTAAAGTTTAATTTCTCTTCGGTTTCTGACTCTTAGATGGGAATGATGAACAACCCCAGTCCTTACGGTTCCCCATACACCCAGAATTCTGGACAGCAGATTGGAGCTAGTGGCCTTGGTCTCCAGATTCAAACAAAGACTGTACTACCAAATAGCTTATCTCCATTTGCAATGGACAAAAAGGCAGTTCCTGGTGGAGGAATGCCCAACATGGTGAGTACCAATCAATTATAAACTTGTTTTCAAACTGGCATTTTAACAAAATAATTGTTATACTCTCATACCTTCTGTAGACAAGCTAGGATTTGTACAAACTAAGAGCTTCAATAGATGTCTAATGGATGACCCATGTGAGTAAGAAAGCTTGTTCCTCCTTTCCGTTTCATATGGTGCTTTTAGAAGTTCCTTGTGGTTATTGATAAGTAAGAGTGCTGATCAAAACAGGAGCAAGTGGACTGCTACGGTGAAGTTTTAGGGACCTGCCATTTGGCAGCTTTGGCTTGTGAGCGTTTTGTCTACAATAGGAAAGTGAAACTCCTCTCCTTTTGAGAAGGACTCTGGCAAAGAATCCCAACTCTCAATGACCATATCCGCTGACTTTATTTGATTCTGCTACACAAAAGTAACTTCCCTCTCAAAAATTTCATATTGTTTTGAACAGTGATGTTTGTTTTAGAAAATTGTAAGTAGATTCTAACATTGTTATTTTTTCTAAAGTGAAACTTTTTCATTGTAAATGTGTCAAGTCGTCCGCATTCACCTTTGTAAAAAATTGTCCTATAATTTTATTTTCTCTTTCAGATGTTTTAGTTTTTGACTTTATATCATATGTCAATAAATGCCTGTATTTCAGATACTCAACCAAGTACTAGAGATATAAAGATGAATAAAATATGGCATCTCCGTCTTCAGAAATCTTTACTTTTTTATTATAAAAACTAAATTTCCTCCAGAGTTTACAAAACCTAATTTTCCACACACTTGAAAAACCCCTGCTGAGCTCTTCATTCTTCTTTAAAAATTTAACTTGGATGTGCCTTTTTTTTTATGAAGGCAGGTAGTGAGGAGAGTTCAATTTCTTTTTTTTTTTTTTTTTTTTTTTTAAGACAGAGTATAATTTTGTCGCCCTGGCTAGAGTGCAGTGGCATCATGATAGCTCACTGCAACCTCAAAACTTCTGGGATCCTCCTGCCTCAGCTTCCCAAGTAGGTGGGTTGATAGGCACGTGCCACTGAGCCTGGCTAGTTTTTTCTGGTTTTAGTAGAGACAGGGTCTTGTTCTTGCTCAGGCTGATCTCAAACTCCTAAGCTCAATCAATCCTCCTGCCTCAGCCTCCCAGAGTGCTAGGATTAAAGTGTGAGCCACCACACCCAACCTTGGATGTGCTCTTAACTTCAGACTCCTCTTTTCCCTAGCCCACTGGAGTTTACTATGTTGTCCTTTTTGCTTTCACTCTCTGTATATTTAACAAACTTTGATTGTATTACTTGGTAATGTCATAATTTGTTTTCTTACTAAATTGAGCTTCTTGATGGTAGGAGCCATCATTTATTTATATTTGAGTCCTCTGTGTCAAAAAATGGAGTCTGACATACAGTAAACCAACCATAAAAGTTTTAATTGAAAATAATCCAGGACCTTGTTTATTAAAAGATAGCACACTATGACACCTACTGTTAAATGTGTCTTTATTGTTATATCCCTTAGGGCCAGCAACCGGCCCCGCAGGTCCAGCAGCCAGGCCTGGTAACTCCAGTTGCCCAAGGGATGGGTTCTGGAGCACACACAGCTGATCCAGAGAAGCGCAAGCTCATTCAGCAGCAGCTTGTTCTCCTTTTGCATGCTCACAAGTGCCAGCGCCGGGAGCAGGCTAATGGGGAAGTGAGGCAGTGCAACCTTCCCCACTGTCGCACAATGAAGAATGTCCTAAACCACATGACACACTGCCAGTCAGGCAAGTCCTGCCAAGGTGAGTGGGCCCTTGCAGTTGCTGTGCATAGCAATTAATATTTACAGTCAGGGGGAAGAGAGAAACTGTTATCAGATGTATTTTGAGATGACATATGTTTAGTACCTTGATTGTGGTGATGGTATTACAGGTGAACTCATCAAAATGTATGCATTAAATGTATAGTTTTCACACCTCAATAAAGGTTCAAAAAAAATCCCAGACCTGATGCAGTGGCTCATGCCTACAATCCTAGCACTTTGGGAGGATCACTTCAGGCCAGGAATTTGAGACTAGCCTAAGCAACATAGCGAGACCCCATCTCTACAGAAATACAACATTAGCCAAGTGCTTGCCTGTAATTCCAGCTACTCAGGAGAATGAGGCAAGACACTCACTTACTTGAGCCCAGGAGTTTGAGGTTGCGTGAGCTGTGATCATGCTACTGCACTCTAGCGCCAATGAAAGAGCAAGGCCCTACCTCCAAACAATTTTTCTTAAAATGAGTATTCCATTGTCTGGATGTACCACTGGTTTATCCATTCACTTAGTGAAGAACATGTTGACTGTGTCCTGTTTGGAGCAATTTTGAAAAAAGCTGCTATAAATAGTCTATTTTGAGGCTACTTTACTGATACTATCTGTCTGGTTTTTTTTTTTTTTTTTTTTTATTTTTTTTAAAAGACGAATCTCGCTCTGTTTCCTGGGCTAGAGTGCCGTGGCGTCAGCCTAGCTCACAGCAACCTCAGACTCCTGGGCTCAAGCAATCCTACTGCCTCAGCCTCCCAAGTAGCTGGGACTACAGACAGGCGCCACCGTGCCTGGCTAATTTTTTTCTATATGTTTTTAGTTGTCCAATTAATTTCTTTCTATTTTTAGTAGAGACGGGGTCTCGCTCTTGCTCAGGCTGGTTTCAAACTCCTGAGCTGAAACAATCTGCCCGCCTCGGCCTCCCAGAGTGCTAGGATTACAGGCATGAGCCACTGCCCCTGGCCTACCTCTTTGAATTTTAATATTAAGTATTTCCATTAATTTTTTCAAAAGCTAAAATTTTGCTAAGTGAATACAGTGTCTCTCTGTATTATGAACAATGTAATAGTACAACG
>CAUYSK010057980.1:0-40039 GCA_963575035.1 Avahi laniger
GCTAGCCAATTCTCAGAGATTGCCAGGGGCTGGCTGGGAGTGTCTTTCATATGCAAACCAACAAATCCCGGGAACCAGGCCACTAAAGGACACCCCTATCGCCCAAAGCCTGCAGGAATTATTCAAACTACCCCAATTCTAAACTGTTTACCCTGTACTGCCTTGCCTTTCCTGAAAAACAAAAACAAAAAACAAATAAGCAAAAATGCCAGTAAAGATTCACACCTAGAATTTCCCTTTGCCCCTCCTCCTTCCTTCTGACTAAACCCAGTGCTTCCCCTGTGGCCCTGCATGGCATGGCTTGTCCCCTCGTCTCAAGAATTACAAGTAACAAAAATCTTTCAATGGCGTTGGCCTGTTCATGTCATTGCTTAGTCACCTCCACAAGTTAAAATCCCACAGGTACTAATAAGTAGTCTCAGAGTGCTTTCCAGCCAAGTAACCCACACTCACCTGTTTCTTAAAGGTGTGTCTGCTTTCCCTGGTCTTTGAGCACACGAGGGGTCGTGATGAGGTGATAATACATTTCAACCTCAGAACCCTGGCGTGGGTGCTTTTTCCATCTCTTCCCAGATGTCCAGAAGGTCTACTACCTCACTTTATGAAAGTCTCCCAAATGTCACTTACTCACAGATGTCTTCCCCAACCCACCGTATCATATGTAAAAATAAATACAATTTAAAAGCTGTTAGAACCCCCAACGTACTTTAAGCCTTGAGGGAGAAGGGACTGTGATCTGAATCACATATGGCTAAAACTCCTATTTCTCATACTATGGATTGATTCGCTTTCTTATTTTTCTTGCTCTGTACAACGACTAAAGACAATTAAATGATGTCAGGGACAAAAACTCCTGCCTTCTTAAATAATGATGCTTGTTATAGATTAGTTTCCCCTCTGTTATCCTGCTTTACTAAGACCAGATGACAGAAAACCCATGACTATTATTACATCCTTTGTAAAAACTGTTAAATGTGCCCTTCCTGAGAAGAAACACTGCCTATAACCAATCAAATTGCTGTAGCCATGTGCCAACTTTGTGTAAAGGTTATAATCCTGCTAAAAACTCCTCTATCTCTGCCTATACAAATGAAACCTTAACTTTCCTACTTTGGAACACTGACTCTATTCACTTGGAGTTGACGTTTCACACTTTGTTCTCGAATAAACTCTTTAAATGAGATTCTGCCCTCTTTGATTATTTTAGGTTGACACACAGATAGCACCCCCTCCATCCTTCTCTATCCATTCTGTCTGCTTTCAGTTTTTCTTCCCAGTATTTATATGACATCATCATATTTTTCCTCGTTATTATCTTCTTGCTACGTTGTATTAGTTTTCTAGGACTGCCATAAAAAAAAATACCATACACTGAGTGGCTTCAGCAATAGAAATTTATTTTCATAGCTCTAGAGGCTAGAAGCCCAAGATCAAGGTGTTGGCAGGTTCATTTCTTCTGAGGCTTCTCTCCTTGGCTTGTGAATGGCCACATTCTCACTGTGTCCTCACATGGTCACTCCTAGGTCTGTGTGTTGTCTGTGTCCTAATCCCCCCTTCTTACAAAGACACCAGCCATATTGAATTAGGGTTTGCCCATGTGACCTCATTTTATTTCAATTATCTCCTTAAAGGCTGTATCTCCAAACACAGTCACATGTAGCTAGGCATATAGTACATGGTTCATAAATACCAGTTTCTAGGGCTCCTGAGCCTTCCATATTGATAGCGTTAGGACTCGGGACACACTACCCCAAAATATGACTGTAGGAGATTAGACTGTGCCACCCCAAAAATATACTTTTTTGGCATAGTTTGAGCTGGTTATTTTGAGGTACTGCAGACACAGGAGTAGCTCTGAAAAACTGTCCTTTTGTAAAAGAAATTTTCATCTAACATGGAAATCTACATCAGTAAAAGTATCTATATCAGAAAGAGGGCTGCTCCAAGACAATTTTATTACCTGACTTTTCTATCTGCATAGTAAGATGATCTTTATTCACCACATGTTTCCTCCTCTTACGCTCCCGTAACTTTTCTCCACCACTCCCCAGAAGCCGCAAGCCCCTATTCTTTTCTGTAGCTTGGAATGCTATACGAGTTTCAATCATGTGGCCCTTCTTTGGGTCTCATATTTTTGTGGGACTCCTGTGCACACGTACCTAATTAAACGTGATTTTTCTCCTATTGGTTTGTCTTATGTCAATTTAATTTGTAGACCAGCCAAGGAACCTCTAAGAGTTGAGGGAAGCCATTTTTCCCTCCCCTATACTAGCAACCTTGTTTCTGGTATCCTCTTCCAATATCTAAAAGTCCATAAGCAAAACATGACTGTTTGAAACCCTTAACAGCTGAATATTTAAAATCTGATGGCTTTTTGATGAATTTTTATAACCAACCAATTTTTAAAATCTTACAGTTTTAAAGGGCAGAAAATATCAAAACACAGAGCAATTAGTTGTCAGTGAAATTTGTGGATTTATAGAAGAATTACAACCCTAATTAAATTTTTATATTGCCTTTACTTTCTGCCAGTAAAAATCAACACATTTGGCTTTTGGCTTGTTCTTATGAAAACAAGTGTTTCTTAATATAAAATAAGTATAAATCAAAATTAATATTATTTTTTCTTCTCATGTAGGTAACATTATAACAAAGATACTCCAAAATATCAACATCAAAATTTGGGATTTATATTTAACTACCTCTTCCTTGTCAACTAATAAGAAATAAAACCAACACTGCAGAGTAGCAAAGAAAAGAAAAGACATTCTAATTGAGGTCTTAGGAATTGCAATTTGGGAAACACAAATCTAGCAAGTAGCTAAACCATGTTCCATCCAGGCAAGGTTAGTCAGGGGCTTATAGAGCTACTGTAAGTTTACACACCTGGAAGACTTTAGCACAGTCCATGATTGATGATGGCTGGTTATCAGCTTAGTATGTCCCTGGTTGATGATCAATCCAGTTCAGGTAGCTGTCTCTCCAGGAGGTTGGTGGTCAGGCCTGGCATAAACAATTCATGTCAAATGCAGCTGGTTTTATGATTTGGCCCAGTTCCAGGTCAGATTCCATCTGGATGTGCACATGACTGGGATCTAACTCTTCAAGCCCTCCCAGCTCCTTTTTAGATACCTCTGGCATAATCTTCTCCATTTTGGATTTTTCTTTTCCCATCATGATCCATTGGTTCTACTGGACATTGAGAAAGCTATATTTCTAGTCATACGATTTTGTTGTCTCTTTCATTCAAATCATATGGACACTGAAAAGGTGAATTAGCTTTTAAAAATGTGAGCATGATTTATATTCAGAGAAAAATCTTATTCACAATTCTACAGTTCAAAAAAGTTTTGGAAAATGAAAGGTTTTTTTGTGTTCTATAAAATACAACTTGGTAAGCACTTCTGGAATGGCAGAATAAGAAGCTCTGAAAAACAGATCCTCTATAAAAGTTATGAGAATACTAGCAAAAATTGTAAAATCAACTATTAATATTTCAGAGCTCTGCAAATTAATAAGGCTCGCAACAAGGAGTGTTTATGAAGAACTATTACAACTCAACAATAAAAAGAGAAATAACCCAACTGAAAAATGTGCAAAAGACTTGGATAAATATTTCTGCAAAGAAGGTATGGAAATGACCAATAAGCACATGAAAAATGTAAACATCATTAGCCATCAGGAAAATTAAAATCAAGACTGCAGGCCGGGTGCGGTGGCTCACGCCTGTAATCCTAGCACTCTGGGAGGCCAAGGCGGGAGGATTGCTTGAGCTCAGGAGTTCGAGACCAGCCTCAACAAGAGCAAGAGCCCATCTCTACTGTAAATAGAAAGAAATTAGCCAAATAACTAAAAATAGAAAAAATTAGCTGGGCATGGTGGTGTGTGCCTGTAATCCCAGCTACTTGGGAGACTGAGACAGGAGGATTGCTTGAGCCCAAGAGTTTGAGGTTGCTGTGAGCTAGGCTGACGCCATGGCACTCCAGCCCGGGCAACAGAGTGAGACTCTGTCTCAAAAATAAATAAATAAATAAATAAATAAATAAATAAATAAAGACTGAAATGAAATGTCACATCAAAGCAGAAGGATGGATATAATCAAAAAGATGAACAATAACAGGTATTGGACAGGATGAGGAGAAATCGAAACAATCATACATTGCTGGTGGGGCGATAAAATGGTGTAGCCATTTTGGAAAAATTTTTCCAGTTCCTCAAAAAAATTAAACAGAGTAACCAGATGACCCAAAAAATTCCACTCCTAGATATATACCAATATATTCACATAAAAATTTGTCCCTGATTGTTCATAACACCATTATTCATAACAAACAAAAAGTGGCAAGCTCAAATGTCTGTTGATTGATGAATGGATGCAACATAGCCATAAAGTAGAATATTATTCAGCGTGTAAAGGAATGAAGTACTGATATATGCTACCACAGCATTGAAAACATTATGCTAAGCAAAAGAAGATAGACACAAAAGGCCACATATTGTATGATTCTGTTTATATGAATTGTTCAAAGTAGTCAAATCCATAGAGGCAGAAAGTGGTTGTCAGGGGCTGAGAGAGGGGAGAAATAGAGAGTGATAAATATATTCTAAAATTAAGCAGTGGTAATGGTCACACAGTTCTGTGAGTATACTAAACACTTCTGAATTGTATACTTTAAAATAGCAAATTTTTTGTTATGTGAATTATATCTAAATAAGGCTGTTTTAAGCAGTAAAAAAAATGACATAACTTGAACTCATTTGGTAGCAAAATGTAACCATCATAAAACTGTTCGTTGTCTTTATTATGTACTTAGTGTGACTATTCATATATTTTCCTACAGCAATATTAATCCATTTCTTTAGCAAGTGCCATCCTGGATCCTATTGGAAGTGCTACATATATTGCACAATGTGTTCACCGTTTAGCATTCTATAGCGATAGAAATTCTGAATTCCTAATTTTGAAACACATCTGGTTCTGGGGATTTTTGAATAACGATATGAATGGGATTGTTATTGATGATTACTAGCATAATAACAAACATTAAACTTCAATTTTGGCTTCCCTGTTGCACCCTAAGATCAGGAAGAATAGATGCATGTATAGTGAAAAGGCGAGTATGGAATTAGTTGGCTTGAAAGCATTCCCAGACACTTATAGCAAATAGGGAACATCTATGTAAATACCTTTGATTTAAACTAGGTTTGGTAGTAATACTTAACTCACAGGATTCAGCGTTCCCTGTTGATATTTCCACCATCTCCTATTAATATTTTCAATCATGGCCACAGAGAAACTTTAGTACTTCCATGAAATCCTTATAAGTTAGGATTTTTTTTCCTAAAAACTTTTTAATGGGATCAAAAATTTAAACAAAACCCAAAAAACAAACCCAAACACCTATAAAAATCTCACCAAAAAATCTCACCAAAATCTGTAAGAAGACTAAGGTTTCTCTTAATGAATCACCAATGGGATAAAATCTGAAACAATAAAATACTGTAAGTCAATGTTTCTTAACTGTTGGAAACAGACATTGCCATATTATACACACCAATGCTATAATAAAACAACTTGTAGGTCTCTTGGAGGTCGCAGTGCATCATTAGTAATTCTTGATCTATGCTTTTGAAAATTCTAGATTGAAGTTTAACAAAAACAACAAAAAAATTCCAATGAGATGAAACCTGATTTTTAGTTTGCCACTTGTTGGGAATTGAAAGATATAAAGGACCCCTGAAAATAGACTTAAACCAATATGGTTTGGGTACCATATACCTAGGCTAGTGGACCCAAAATGGCTCCTGGACCAGCAGCATCTAAGAAGCATCACCTGGGTGCTTCTTAGAAATGCAAATTCTTGAGCCCACCACAGACCTGCTGAATCTGAAACTCCAGAGTCGGGGTGGGACAGCAAAGCCTGTTTTATCAGAATCCAGGTGCTTCTGACGCATGCTAAAATTTGAGAACTACGGCCTATGAGAATGTCCCGACATGTTCCGAGATACATTTGGAAAATGCTTTCCATAACATTTTCCTTCCAGAAAGTCATGTTATACATTCATTCACTGTATATTAAAGGCCCTGAGTTGACCTGCAGTAAAGAAAATTGATGAAAGCATAAGAATTCAGAACTAAAGGAGGACATTACAGTGCTCAAAGGCAGTTTGTTGTTTTCCTGGGAATATGGTAACTTCAGTATGCAGAGATCAAATCTGTTTTTCCTTTAAGCAGAGCAGTAAAAATTATTTTTCATGATCATTTGCGTTCTCTTTTTGCTTTGCTAGGCAGCTATTGGTCTTTATGTAGGGCACATCTGCCTGCCTCTAATGGAATATGGTAAACTTCTCTGGTCCCCAGAGGGCCCCCAGATGGCTTGGCAACCTTTCCCTGTGAGAGGGCTTGATTTTAGACTGCTGTTTTCCATAAAAGAGAAGCAGGGCTGTGAGTCTAACCAGAAACAAGTTGCAAAGACTCAGAAGCGGGCACAGATGGGGCTCATTAGGAAGATTCTAAAAGGGCCAAAGGAAGCCAAGAATGGAACATTCTCTCTCTTGTTCTCTGCCATTCTTTATATGATATTCTTTTGTTGTACATCAGTTTTACCCTTTGCCCTTTAAACAGCTGTTTAAACTTAAGAAAGCAATTTAAGATTGAAGTTCTAATAGTTATACTGCCTTTCTAAAAACAAAAAAACAAACTATTGCTTTATGCCCAGGCTTGGAACCTCAGTCTCAAACTGGCCTTGAAGGTCAGCAATCCTGATTTCATTATTGTCACCATAATTTAACTCTATTAAGCAAACAATTCTGCTTTCTATTCTCAGCAAACATATAGATCATCAAGTAATACATTTTGAGCACTAGCCTTGTTCTTATTTCCATTATATATTCCTGCTTTGGTTTTTTCTTTGCACCAACCTTCTCTTCTAATTTACATTATGCTTTTTATCATGTGTTTCTTTTTTTTTTTTTTTTTAGAAAAAGTCTCGCTCTGTTGCCCGGGCTAGAGTGCCGTGGCGTCAGCCTAGCTCACGGCAACCTCAGACTCCTGGGCTCAAGTGATCCTTCTGCCCCAGCCTCCCAAGTAGCTGGGATTACAGGCATGTGCCACCATACCCAGCTAATTTTTATATATATATTTAGTTGTCCAGATCATTTCTTTCTATTTTTTGGTAGAGACGGGGGTCTCACTCTTGCTCAGGCTGATCTCGAACTCCTGACCTTGAGCGATCCACCCGCCTCGGCCTCCCAGAGTGCTAGGATTACAGGCGTGAGCCACTGCGCCTGGCCCTTATCATGTGTTTCTTACCATGCTGCTTTAAGTTTTCTAGAAACAAGCTATAAATAAAAGTTAATTCATATTCTCATCTTCATTATTATGCATAAATAATAATCAAGTTCTATTTTTTTCCTTTAGCATCCTTCATGACTTAGCAAATATTTTTGTGAGCATGCACTGTGTCTGCCCTGTGGCAGGTGCTATGGATATGCAAAATTATGATATCACTTTTACCCTCAAACTTGGAACAATTTGAACAATAAGTAAATAATGATAGTAATTGATTTTAACCCATTTACTAAAATACGAATCCATGAATCCATTCTGAATAAATAAGAAAACTCTTCCTTTCAGTAGAATTCCAACTAATAAATGTAGAAAGAATGAAGGAAATAAAAAATTACTGTTTTTCAAGCACCATAGTAATAATTGTTTTAGGCAGAGCTCTCCAATGGATGTTGACATTAGAGGATGAAAGTATAATGAGAAACAGAATATTTTTATCATCTTGAATTATCTCTCCACAAGATATCTATTAATTATAAAGGAAAATAAACAGTAACTTTACAGTGGAGAAATCTGGTAGATACCCACTTAACCAAGTGATCAAATTGATAAAAAGTATCTCCAGATATAATATATTGAGAATAATGAAACACTTCTATGTTATTAACAAAAATGTATAATCTGAGCTTAATCATGAGGACAAATGAGACAAATCCAAACGTAAGAAAATTCTGCAAGATAACTAAACAGTAATCGTCCATGTCATTAAAGACAAAATAATTGAGGAATTTTCCAAAAATGACAATAAGAATGTATGACGTCTAAATGCAATGGATGATGCTAGATTGGATCCTGAGTCAGAAAAAGCACATCAGTGAAACAATTGGTGAAATTTGAAATAAAGTCTATAAAATAGATATAGCATTACTAGCATAACGATGATAATTTCTTGATTTTGAATATTGTGGTAGTATAAGATGTTAGTACTTAGGATATCTGGGTGAAAAATATATGGGAAATTATTGTATCATTTTGCAACTTTTTATGAGTCTGAAATTATTCATTATAGAATGAAAAGTTAAAATGATATATTTTTACAGTAGTTCCCTTTTTATTGATAATTCTCTTCCAATATGTTATTTGAGTTATATAAATATACCTTTTTACCTCAATAGAGCTTTTCTATTTTTAATTAAAAAATGCAAATCATAATCATTTTAATTTTTTTCTAAATTGCCCTTAGGTTAAAAAAAAAAAGGAGGGCCAGGTGTGATGCCTCACACTTACAAACCCAGCATTTTGGGAAGCCAAGGCAGGGTGATTGCTTGAAGCCAGGAGTTATAGATTAGCCCGGGCTAACACAGCAAGACCCTATCTTTACAAAATTTTTTAAAAAAATTAGCCAGCCGTGGTGGCAGGTGCCTATAGTGCCAGCTACTAGGGACTCTGAGGTGAGAGGATCACTGTAGTCCAGGAATTTGAGGTTATAGTGAGCTATGATGGAGCCACTGCATTCCAGCCTGAGTGAGACTCTGTCTCTGAACGAAAAAAAAAGTTTGCCATTGTTATAGTCAATGAGTGGCCCCTGGGCTGGAAAAGAATTCTGTGGATAAAATACAGCATATATTCCATTCCCTTATGCATTTTGATACAAAAGATATAAATTGTAAGTGACCATTAAAGGCAGCATCAAAGAGACACAAGATGTCACCAAAAAAAATATCATTTACCTTGGAGCAGAAAAGTAGAATGGTGGGGCTACTTATTTTGTTTCAGCTACTTATTTTGATAATGGTGGTAAGTGCATTCATTTAACCTTTCAACAAACTCCTAGGCACTGAAGCCTGAGAGATAACAGGGATAGTCAAGACTTGAGCACTGTTCTTGAGAAGCGCTCAGTCGTGTGTGTGCTGGGAGTGGTGGAGGGCGAGGTACACTGGGGACAGAGCACGGTAACTGGAAGACGTTGGCACACACAGGACTCTCGCAGAACGTAGATGAAGCAACTAACCTGACGGCTTCCATGTGAAAAGGATATCTAAGCGGAGGATGGAAAGGTCATCATTACGAAGCATATTTGAATCCTCTCAGAGTACCAACTTCCTTCATCACGATCAGTTGCCTCCTTGAGTCTCTTTTCAACTAACAAGTCATGGAGTAAGTAGGAAAGATCTTTAGCAGCTGTGAAAAGGGAAACAACATGTACAAATAAAATTGCAGTTGAGAAAGAGCATGACAATTGAAGAAGCTATAAAAGGTTCAGTGCGGCCAGTGCAAACTGCTAAGGGAGGGTGGGAAGAGATGTGGCCATAGGGTAAACAAATACCAGATCACGAAGGGCCTATAGTCTATACTGAGGTTTTTGGACATTATTTTGAGTACCAAGGGGCATGACTTTATAGAGAATTTTTTATTTCAGTGTATGTATCTTTAGTGGTTTTCGGTTTTGTTTTTGGACCCTCTATCAGAGTAACTTCCTTCTGACTGTGTTGCCCCAAGGACAGTAAAGGTCATCCCAAACTTGCTGAATCCTACAAAAAGCTCTGATGATTAGATATATTCCCAGATGGAGCCCAAAGCAGATTGGCTTATGGAAGGTTCTTCTGCTTGGAACACTAGCACTCGATGACTCTGTCTCCAAAGTCTCCTTTCTTTCCCCTTGTGTTAGAAATTGACTCTGCCTCTGTGTCTAGGGATTTGTGGCAAGTAAATATCATCTATGGCCTTACAAAAATAATGATTTAATTAATAACGCTTTTAAAAATGTAATTTCTTGTGGGATGGTATAATTGAAACCGCTTACCATATTTTGAGGTTTCCAAAACAGGGACGCTGGGGACCAATTTTGGGTGGCCAGCTGAAAAGACAACACTACTCACAGCTTGATGCAAGGGGATTTTCCATTCAGCCTCCTTCTACCAATTGCCACAAGCACTTCATAAAATTACTCACCAGAGATGGGAGTGCTTTTCAATTTTATCTCAAGGGTACGCTCTACTTTACCAGAAGAAAAATCAATTTACATTTTACCAGTTTTATAAGATTTCTGTATTAGTCAAGCTATGGTGCCATTAAAAAAAAACCTGCCAAATTTTTATAACACAAAGTTTCTTTATGATTCATAACATAGTTCAATGCAGGGAAGAGGAGAGGAGGGCCTCTGATCCACAGTCATTCAGGGGTCCAGGCTTCTTCCAAGGGGTGGCTCTGCCACCATCTAGGGCACTGGAGTCCTCCCCTTTGTCCAAAATGAACGGGGTCCACATCACTTCTGCCCAGGATCCATTACACAGCCCCAAGGCCCCCTGACTGTAAAGGATGCTGGTAAATGCCATCCAACTGTGTGCCCAGGAAGAAGAGAATTTAAGTTTTCTCTTCTTCAACTTCAATGGGAAGACTTGAACTAACTGATCCAATGTTTTTAGTTTATTTCAGTAATGTTTCTCGGACAGTGGTTGTAGTACTCTTTTCTCCTTAGGATTGGTTGTAGGCTACCATTTGGATATTGATTGGGGAGTATTGTGACTTTTACATTCATATCACATTTTAATATACTCTCTGTCTTACTTCAGGTTGCGAAAACAAAGTGCGACACACTGGGTGGCTTATCAACAACAGGAATTCATTTCTCACAGTTCTGGAGGCTGGAAGTTTGAGATCAGGGCGCCAGCACAGGTGGGGCTCTGTTGAGGGACCTACCACTTCCAAATTACAGACTGTTAGCTTTTCCCGGTAACCTTAGATGGCAGAAGCAGGGCTAGAGAGCTCTCTGGGTTCTCTTTTCCCTTAGTGGGTGGGGGGAGCACTAATCCCATTAACGAAAGTTCCACCCTCACAACCTAAATTACTTCCCAAAGACCCCACCTCCGAATACCATTATATTGGGGGTTAGGATTTCAACATGTGAATTTGGGGAGGACCCAAATATTCAGTCCATTACACATGCTTTCTCAAAAGCTGTGGTTTATAATAATTTAATATGGCAGACAAGAAAATGAGCGGTGTTTATGAAACCTATTTGAACATATCTCCTATTTCTTAACAGAGAATTTATTTTATTGAAGCATTTGAATTACGCGCCACTTTACAAAACAATTACATGTCTCAAGAGACTCTTGTTATGTCTAAGCCATAAATATAGCTTTAACCTTTATAATGGCCAATATGAATAGTTAAGTGTTATTTTATCGCATGTGGATCCTAATTACCTATTATCATAACCATTGTCATAAAATATTTGGGATGGCTATGGAGGAGAGAGAGCCAGTGAGTTGGCAGAAGGACTTACTGGACAAAATAAGAATCCCCTGTCTACTTCCTGTGAAATTGTCACAAAAGTTAACAAACATAAAAAACACTATATGTACAGATTATATTGTTTTGTGAAAAACACTGGAGTTGGGCTTCACATCAAGGGTTGACCCAGGGGTCGAATGGGGTGGGGATGGAGGAATGGGGAAAATCTAGATGAGATTTTGTGACAAAATAGTCAATGTATAAGTGAACTGTTGTTATTCCAACCTGTATCTTTCCTTCTCTATTTTAAAACCATTTTCTATTAGAAAATGGTATACTCTTCCATACGATAATCTGTTAAGTCTCTGAAAAGAGTCTTTTTACCATGGAATTTGGTATCACATGAAATAACTCAAACTCATATAATACGAACAACAATGATAACGAAAGGTAACTTTTTCTGAATGTTCCTTACGTAGCTAGTATCGTTCTAAGTGCTTTATATGCATTAACCCATGTGGTTATAACATCCTTCCGCAATAGTGGCTAAATAATGTACCTAAATTCACATAGCTAGTGAGTTTGAGTTACTTGATGATATGACTTTTCATATAACATTTTTTCTATCCACAGGGGCAGTCGATAGCTTTTCAAAAGTTTATGACAGACCTCCAATTAGATTATGAATTCACACTACCCTATCAGTTCATACTCCAGCCAAATGCCTTTTCAAAGCTTGTGTGGAACAAAACAAATGCTTCATCTGTATTATCTATGTGTTGCTTTGTTTATTTTCACCAAATATGCCTAAATATTAGATGCAATATAGTATATTTAAATTTATAAAGTGTTCTATTATATCTGGAATTTCCTCCAAACTTTATATTCCCGTGATCTATTTTATGGTTATGTAAGTTAATAGTGTAGTAGTCAGGAAACTAGTCTGCTCCTAATTCTCTGCTTAATGTTGAATTGGAAGGTAGACATGGCTCCTTTTCCCAAAGTTTAAACTCAAGACGTGAAGCCTACCTTTTTAAATTCACTCAAAGAAGTGATGATAAAGGTTGATATAATTGCAGTTATGAGTTTCCATGTTTTTTTTTTTTATACTCTAGTTTTGTCTTCCTTATTTGGACATTTGCTAATGTCTAAAAAAGCAAATCAATGAAAAGTACGAAAAATGTTCAGGATACATATGAGAGAAAAAGTAGTCCCAGTCCTGAGCGGGGGCAGAAGTTACGATCTGATGTGATCAGCTAGCTGCTCCTTCTGTGAAGAAATCAGAATTCCTACTTGATAGATTTTAATGAGTTTAAGAGGCCCTTCTGTGAACTGCATGCCTTGTCTGTCATCCCCGGGAGCAACCTAATAATCTTTAACCTCAGAGAGTCTGCTGATCTTAGCGTACATTCTTTAATTTTCTTATGTAATCTTATAATAAGAGTTTATGCCCTCATCTTTCATATTAGGGCTCTACCGACACTCAATTGGCTTTCTCAAACAACTTTTCCCTTGCAGCAGTCTTGAAATAAGATTTTGATTACTTGTAATAATTTCATCTGCGAAATTGCTTTAGGGAGATATTTTTAAAGGGACTGGGTGATTTTTATTAAAATTCAAATTCAACTAAGGGCAGTTAACACTGAAATGTTATCAGTCACATTGTTGAATTTACTCATTCCTTTAAAAAGATCAGCTTTTGACAGGATAGCTTTGATAAAGGGCCAGAACCTCAGGATGTTGATTCCTGAGGGGAATACCGAGGGTGTCTCCTACAGGGAGAAGGTGGAAGATTCGAAAGTTAGCACGATTAAAAAATTCTGACACAATTTGATGTGCAATAGAGAACAGTGCCTCTCCAGCTCTGTGACTGTAAACACAAAGAGTCAAAGATGAGTTAGCATGTTTTCCCTCAACTTTATAGAAAATTACTTATTTGTTGCAACATAACTTTTGAAAAACAAAATGTAAATTTCCTTATACATCATTTATTTTTGGATATTATTTGCTCATAGGGAACTATGGTCAATACAAGAACTGACCAAGAATCTGCTCTCTGAATGACTGGAATAGCCTATCTTGACATGAACTACAAACATTATGTTTTTGAAAATCTATACATTTAAATCATTTTCAAAAATACAAGAAATTAATGTCATAAAAATTATTAAGTAAAATATGACCCTTTGAGCCACTATTCAGTAAATAGCCTTGACTCAAAAAAAAATCAAGTGAAAAAAGACACGTGTACTGACTTCCTAATTCTCCAAACACAGCCATGTTGTCTTTGTTTAGAAAGCATGTGAGCAGTACCCATTTTTAGGTTGAATGGCGGCCCTTGCAGGGTGCCTACTTGAATGTCCTGAAGATAGCGCTCCACCTGGCCAGGCCTCATTATGTGCTCACTTCCTTCCTGTGATCCCTTTCCTCCCATTCCTATCCCGAGGTTACTACCAGCTCGAACATCTCCACTCACTACTGTTGTTCCTGGGGCTGGGTTGTTGCCTTCCTCCAATCTGCCACCCCAGGGAGCAATCGCCTTCCTAGATCCAAGTCTCTGAGCGGTGATTCATTCTTTCCTTCCTTAATTCTCTCCCAGTGATCACTACTTTTTATTATGTTCTACAATTCCCTGCTGGTACTTTCTCTCTAAAGCTAACAGTTCTGGAATGGGCTGCTTTTAAGCAAAATATACATTTCAACAGAGACTTTTCTGAGATTGCTCTTAGGATTTCCCCTCATACAATTTCTACGCTCCCAGTACCTTTGATTTTCATAAGTCTTGGTCAATAACCCCATAAATGCTGAGCAGTCTGCCAGACTTCTAGGGGGAGCCCATCAGGTTGTCACAACAAGCTCTGCAACAGCTGCAAATAATTAGTACCCACAACTTCTGTAAAGAAATCTTCTGAAGGAGTGAAGGGTTTGGTGGGTTGCCGATGGCAGGAAGCCTGGACTAGTGATTAGGTCACCCCCATTGAGTCGTTGATTCATAGGTTTGCTTCCTGTAAGAGGCTTTAAAAAGTTAGAGTTGAATCCAGCTTTTCTCGATGTAATAAAGCAGAAAAGGGATATTCAGGTGAAATTCTAGGAGCACAGGGAGAGAGAGAGCAGCCCAAGCCAGAAGATATAAAGTGACCTATTACCCAAAAGTTGCTGTACTTTGTTGACCAATTTCCCATCATCTCTTCAGTGAGTCACTCTGGCCATTAGCTATTATTCCAGTTCATAACAGCACATCACTTGTAAGAATCACCCTGAAGAAGAAAGAACTGGCTATAAGCCATGAACAACAAATCTCCACCCTCACCTTTTTTCCCCTTTTAAACAGTTTTCCTGTATCTCAGAACTTTCACTTGCTGTTTAGAATTGCTTTATTTCTATCATGTTTAAGTGTTTTATTGAATGCTAAAGCAAAATATGAACAAAAAACCAAACTGCTATCTCTCCAGTCCTGAGACACCTCAACCTAGGACTCCAGCATGGCTTCCCAGGGCACACCAAGAATCCACCCAGCCAGGACTCTGCCTCTAACCGAGGCCCCTGGGATCTTTATGATAGTCCCCTTTGTCAGTTTCCCCAGCCAGAGATGTTCCCTTGAACACTTTGATTACTTCCAATTATTTCTTAATTTTTTGGAGCTATTTATGCGTTCAGCCCATACCCCTCCTTGTGACTGTAAGCTTCTGAAAACACTCTGGTTGAGAATGTTTTCCCTTTATATTTTACACACTAAATGCAATGTCATTGTTCCGTATCCTTAGCAGTAAAGTATCAGAGTCACCCATATGTAGCATCTGGTTTTGTCCAGTGCCGGTCACGACCCAATACATACATATCAAAAAGAATCTACTTTTTAATTTTTATAATCACCATAACAAACCCATTGAAATCGAAAGCTTTTGTGAACATTATTGGATTTACTGAAGATTTTCTAAGGAACGGGGGAGAGGAGTTGTACTGCGCACCACCCTGCACGTGAGTTAATAAACCTCCATTAGTCAGTTGCCATTTATCTAAATTCCTACTTCAGCCTCGCTGTCCTTCCATCTGAGAGCCTTCCTCTTCCTCTCCCCTCTCCTTCCAACTGACCACTCACTCTCTCTGCTTCCTCCAACCTTTCCGTATGATGCAGGGTGTCTGGATGCTGGTGAGCTTCTAGTTTGCTGAGGGCTGATTATAATAAAATTTGATTTCGATAAAGTCAGTCTCTCTCCAGAAGGCAAGATAGGGATGCAAAATGAATTGTTGCTTTAAAAATAATATTTTTCCTAGATCATTACATTATATAATACATAATTTCTTTACTTTTCTATATTAATTTAATTTTTTAGATCCCAAAACAGAGCTACAAAATAGTTCAATTAGCTTTCCAAAAATCATAGACGATCCCAATTTTAGTCTTACTGGCATCCATATAAATCACTCCATCTTTTTTTCCTTCAGATATCCCTGCCTGACTCTACCAGACATAAGACAGATGGTTCTGTGTAAGACAATCTCAAATATTTACATCAGGACTTATCTCTTCTGGCTTTTCATTTATTTTCTCCTTAAGGCCCCCGCATTCCTCTTCTACAAGAAGCATGGAAGAGATAAAGGGTGACAGGAAAGAAATTAGTTTTTGGCTTCTTGCCTCAACTTTGACCTCTTGTGTTCTTCTGCTAACATTCATGTCTGTACCAGTCTGCTTTAGGATTTAAAAAAAAAAAAGAGCCAAAGCAGAGAGAAGTTCTTGTTTTGAATGATATGGAGCTATGGGGGGCTGACCGTGACTTTTCTCGGTTCTGAGATCATTCAGTGGAAGGTTCCTGCAGAAGTCGTTTGTTTCCCAGCACCATTCCTTACCTTTCAAGGTGTTTACGACCTACGTAGGGCACATCCGTCAGTTCTGTCTCCTGCCTCCAAAGGCATGCTCTCCGATGGAAGAATAACCAAGCACTTCCATTATTGGGAGGGAAAAAAAAGAATTTTTACAATGCCTGTCACACTGATAGCAATCCTACAGTTTCATTAAATTCGATCTGATATCTTAGCAAACACTCATGCGCCAAGTCCTCTGCCAGGTGCTGGAAATACAAACATATATGAGACAATTTCCTGGCCTGCGAAGAGTTTACAATCTAGACAGCAAGATAATTTCACAATACTTATCAAAAATCATAAAGGTGTTCCCACTCCTAAGAATGTATTTGAAAGGTAAAATTCGACATAAGCTGAATTTAAAAAAGGAATTTGTTGCAGCATTAATCATAAGCAAAAAACTGGAAACAAGTTGGATAAAGGTCAATAATAGAATGATAGTTAAGTAAAGATTAAAATATTATACCGTCATTTAAAATAATAATTGTGAAGATTAAAACAGAAAGATTGACCCTAAGGATATATACCACTGATATTTGCTCAATTAAATTTTATTATGAGGGCATTCTCATTTTTTATTTCTCATATTTTAATATATCTCATTTTTTGTAGTTAATTCTACAGATGTAGGACAAATATGCCCTAAGAAGGATAACATATAGGGTCAGGGAATTTATAGAAATTTGGGCAAGAAGAGGCTATTTCTTTTAAATACACCAGAATTATATACTTGCTACTGAAAGAGGAGAATTAATAATACACTACAAAAAGGTTTCAGGGAACAGTTAATTATAGGCTGCATGATGTAAAATTTTTCTTTGGGACCCAAAGTTTAAGTTTGTGCAGCTGAAGCTCGGGTTATTTCCATGATTGCTTCTTCCAAACTTCAAAAATATATATATAAAAAAAATGCAAGTTACCTATGTATTTTCCATGCTGAATCCCCAAATTTTCTTTAATAGAAGAAAAAAACTAAATGTACATTTTTATTACAAAATAGCCAGAAATGCCTGATAAGAATTAGCTCAGTCTAGGCCTATAATCCTAGCACTTTGAGAGGCTGAGGCAGGAAGGTTGCTTGAGGCCAGGAGTTCCAGACCAGCCTGAGTGAGAGGGAGACCCTATCTCTACAAAAAATAGAAAAATTAGCCAGGCGTTGTGGCATGTGCCTGTAGTCCCAGCTGCCAGAGAGGCTGAGGCAGAAGAATCACTTGAGCCCAGGAGTTTGAGGTTGCTGTGAGCTACAGTGACACTCTGCTTCACTCTAACCTGGGCCACAGAGTGAGACCCTGTCTCAAAAAAAAGAATAAAAAAAAGTATTAGTTCAATGAAATTTAATTATGGTATTGGAGTATGATACAGGAATTAACATGCCAATTATAAAGAAAAAATAAACATGTTGGCTAATTCAATATTAAAAAATTAAAAATATAACTTATTGATCTTGAATATGATTATGCAATTTTAGTTACATAATGACAAAGTCTGGAAGAGAATAGTTACAAATGTAAATAGTGTGTTGGAGTGGTAAAATTATAGGTGATTTTCTTTTATTAGTTATAATATTTTTATAATTAAATACAATAAAAGAGTGGCTTAGAGTTCTCGTATTCTGTTGAATTCATCATGACAGCCATCTATGAAGGAGAAAAACACGTCCATCATTTAAACTGAATAAAATTTTAAATACCCAAAGCTTCTTTGGGCCTTTGTAGTAATTCAGTGTTAGTATGATATTAAGAGAAATCTGTTTCATAATTTTCAGACAAATGTAGGCTGGAATCTTGCTCCTACCACTTTCATAGGAAAAGTTACTGAAATTCTGATGCTTAGTTCCTTACTTGTAATATGAGGGTAATAATAAAAGCTACCTGGCCACTTGTCTTATTTTGTTTTTGTTAATGTTTGGTTTTGCCTGTAATCAGAATAAATGCCTGGCACCTGGCTGACACTTAACAGATGCTGATGGTTGGTGGGGGTGTTGCCCAAAGCCTGGATTCTTCAAGGCCTGGCTATGACCTTGAGTTTGCTTCCATGAAGGACACAGCTTCTCACTGCATCACTTCAAGGAGGACTTAGAGGAACAGAGGATGTGCCCTCCATCACCGCTCCTGCCATAAATGTTCTCTTTGCAGATCAAGCAGAGTACAAATGAAAGGGTAAGTAAGTAACCATTTGTCCCATCTCTGTTCTCCATCCCTTCAACCATTTCGAGGTCTAGGTGACGCGAGCAAAGAACCCGTGGTCTTGCCAATACCAAGGGCCTCCTGTGCAGAGTGAGTGCTAATATTAGCAATCACGCTTATTCATTAATTCATGCAGCGAACATCTCCTGAGCTGCCAGAGGCGTGGGGATCCTCTGGAGTCGAGTTTTATAAGTGATTAGCAAAAATAGAGGGGGAGATGTTGAATTTTATGTTAAGCTTCTGACTGAGTTTTCCTTATCGAGCTTAATGTCAGCTCCATAGAGACAATTCATTGTAAACACCCTGCTTCTTAATCCTTTTCACAGAAACTAGCTACCATCACAGGGAAAGGGATTTTTAAAGAATTATTATAATAAGAATAAGAAATATATAAGAAATAAATATATATTCTGACATATAATAAGAATAAGAAATATAAGAAATAATAGGAGTAAGAAATATTATAATTATTATAATATTATGCAATGCTATGCAATCAGCTCACACTGCCTTATCCTCAGTATCTTTAAAGGGCCTTGTGTTCCTGCTTTGCGATGACTCAATGAAATGTCCTCCACAGTGTCTCTTGGGAGACTTTCCTCCTAGCCTACCTATCTGTGGGTCCTTCGACCACACCCAGCCACACCCAAACTTTGCTCCCACGCTCTGCGTTTCCCAATTCTACAGTGTTTGTTACACTGAGTTATTATAGCGCCCCAATTCACTTTCACTCGCTTAAATAGTTATGTGGGAATTACTCATGTTTTTGGCTACTAGGAAATAAGTCTGTAATGTTCCTGTCTGAGCTGTCACCGTACGCTTCCTTGACGTCTGGAACCCGAGGGATGTGGACTTGAATGATCACAATGCTATAATGACAGGGGTTAGAGAACAGATGTGATGGCAAAGTCCTCGTTAGAAGGAAGACAGTAAACCTAAATTTAATTCAACAAACAGCTATAGAGTACCAATCATGTGTAAGAAGAAGCCACGCTAGCTGTGAAAAAGCTACAATAGGAATAAGATGTAATCATTCTGGAACCTTAAGAAGCTTGCAACATAGTGGGAAAGATGGATATTGATAAGATAAGATACTATTTTAGAGATACAAATACAGTTATGTAGGAGCACAAAGAAGGTCATTATCAACCCCGGATATTATAGTAGGTGGGTCATGGAATTGGTTAAAATCACTGGCTTTGGCGTCAGAAAAGACCTGGGCTAAAATACTAACTTTAGCACTCACTGGCTTTCTAGCTTTGTGATCTTGAGCAAGTTACTTATCCTTTCTGTGTCTCCAATAATCTAAAATGTAAAATGGGTTTAATAATAATAATGATGATGATAATGTCATAAGATCATTGCGAGACTCAATAAAGTCATGTACTTAAATGCCACGTATCAAAATAAATCCTCGATATGTTTCCTATAATTAGAAAAAGCCTATTCTCAGATGATTGTGAGGTCATTTTTTATCTTCCAAAGCTCTGTTTCGTGGAAGAGAAGAAGCCAGATTGTGAGGAACTAAAGAACAAATAGGTAAGAAGAATGAAAAGAGGAGTTATGCCATTTTTTCTATTATTGTCACCTTCGGCTACTGTTCTGTTTCCGAGCCACAGGAGCCTTCAGACTCCAGGTTACATGTCATTCAACTGTGAAAAATTCCTCAGGTCGAGTTGGCACTTCCTGATCCATGTTTTCATAGCAGTTTGTGTGCAGCTGTAGAATTAGAATCATAACCACGAACGTAATACCTGTGATTTGTTAAGCACGTGTCACTGGTGTTCAATATAATTCTGCCTTATCTTTTATGCACATCTGCTATGCCAAGTAATAACAAGAATTACTGCTCCTATTTTGCAGGTAAGGAAACCGAGGTCTAGGTAAGTCAATACAATTGTATAAACCCACCAGTTAGAAAATTTTAACACAGATTTGAACAATGGTCTGACCTATTCTGAAGCCCAGCTCTAGCTGTTCATCAATCTGCGTTCCTCCTTTCACACGATATTTGAACTATTTGTTTATATGTCTGGCTACTTGTTTAGTCTAAGAATTCCTAGGAACCAGAGACTCTCTCTTGCACGTACATGTATCTCCAGCAATTAGTACTAGGTTTAGTATGTAGGGAACACTGTTTGATAATTGCTTATCAAAATAATTGCATGAATGAACAAATTAGGTGAATGAACTCTTATTTTTAGAAAATTCAGTAGGAGAGAATACTTTATTCATGTACACCTAAGTTCATGCATTAGAATGGCCTCGGTATGGATCATGTTAGTGGTCTTATATCCTGCAATCTTGCCAAATTCACTCAGTAGTTTTTACCACTTTGAGATTCTTTAGGATCTTCTACATATATAATCATGTCATCTGCAAATAAAGATAGCTTTCCTCTCCCTTTCCAATGTCAATAGTTTATTACTGATAGTTTATTCTTTTCCATTGTTGTAGAGTATACAAATTAATTTGTGGAAAACAACTCCTTTAAATATATGGGAGTTTCTTATGATTTTACATTAATTAGAATAATGTCTAAAAAGAAACTAAAATTAAAATTTTTCAAATAAAATGGAAATATATGTCCTTTTCTGAAACACTCTGACTGGTGCAGGGAGTGAGAAAGCATGTGTTCCCCTGTGAATGTTATTCCCGAGGCTGCTATCTCTGCCTACATGATCAGAGCTGGTCTCTGATGTTCACCTTCCAGTCTGCAAGAAGTGAGGAAAGAGGAAGTTCTATTTCCTATCAGGAAAATGAGTGAAAGCTGCCTGTATCTCTTCTATTCCTATTTCACCAGAGAAAACACAGTTACATGGTTGCACCTACCTGAAAGGTAAGCTAGGAAATGTAATCTCTAGCTGGGAAGTTAGAAAAAGGTAGAAAAGATTGGGATCAATTATCAGACTGCCACAATCTCCAAAAGCAAATACAAGAACACTTTTACTGATGTAATAGTCAGACTTTTGATCAAACATCCAGGAAAAAATAAAAAGGCACAATCCTTTCCAGTATGTGAAAATGCCTGAATGGAATGGACAAGAGTGGCCCAAAGTCCTACTCCCGATTGCATCTGAGATCAGGGGAGTTATTTCACCCCTAGAATACACTAACTTAGCATTGTGAGCAAAATTAGGGCTTGCGTCTGTGATGTTTCCCTGGCATGCTTTGCTTTTTCCTAGGCTGCTGCTGGAAGGAAAGGAAACACATCAAAGATGTGGAAAGGTGGAGGGAAGTCACTAGGTACAGACACTCTGGGTACAGGGCAAAGAGACAGCTAACTGCAGGGATGGAGGCAGAACACACCAAGTAGAAGGATGCAAACGGTCTAGGATAATCTGCCGCAGAGAAAATATCCCTGAACATGCTTGAATGTTCTCTGAAGGCATCATGGTGTTGCTGACAAGTACAGAGACTGATCTCCGTGAGGGTGAACCATGAAGTCATCCATAGAAGATGAATCTAGGATTTGCTATTATAACTGTTCACTCCATCTCTCTTAGTCTCCTCTTCCTGTCTCCTTTACATTAAAAAACAATTCTGGGATAATTCTTCTCCCAGTTAAACAAAGATTGAAATGAACATTAAGAAATATCCTTAATGAGAAATGAAATTTAAAGGGGGAACCTATAGCGTAATGGGACTATTGCTGTGTGATTCACAATGAAGGCTAAATGGCCCAATATTCACAGAATATTTAGTACAGTTAATAAAAATATATTTAACAGATAAAATTAAAATGTTTCCATATTTTAAGAGTAAACTACCCAGACAGCCTCATTACCCAATAAAATGAAGTAAATCAGGTATTTATGAGTTAAATTTAATGGGCTGGGCATTTAAAATAGTTTCACATTCTTTTTTATATTTTATTACACAGAGTAATAAATGTGTAATTTTATTACACATTGACGACAATGAGAGTATGGTAATGGATATGTTTAAAGTTATACCTTACATTGGCCATAATAGTGTGATAATGTGTATGTGTATGTGTGTGTGTTTTGTCGGTTTTCCTAGCCTCAAATCTGAACTTAAGAACAAGTGCATGTTACTGAATCAATTTGAGAATGTTATTTGCCATCATTTATAATGAATTTCATACAAAGAAGAAAAATGATAATACAGGTAGTTCAAAAGCAATAATCAGAAAGTAACTTATATTTTATTTAAAAACATATGTCAGTGTGTATTTGTATCTGATTTGGGTATTCCCAATATTCCAGACAAATAATAATGCAACACTGTACAGGTCTGGATTGAAAAATTTATAGAGCTTCCAGCTTCCCCATCTTGACCTCAACATAGATAAAAATTAAGAGAATTTTGTTCAACTCCATCCAACACGATCTTTTGTATATCTACTATTCATTGATTTGTGATCTTAAGTAACAAAAATCATCTTTAGCCAGCTTCAGCTCCAAAGCGAGAATTTGCTATGACGATAAAGAGCAAAAGGTTGGGTCTAAAACACAGAGTGACCAAGACACAGAAAGTCATCAGAAATCTCTCTGTCTGCATGGCTGCTTCATTCATAGTCACCTCTTTATTCTGAAGGACTTTTTCTACTTCTCTAGAACATGTACATGTTATTGGTCTACATAGGCAGACAGGCTTGTAATCTCTGAATCATATTTCCAAATTTCCAGGAAAGGGAAACATATTGGCCCAGGTTAGTTCAGGTTTCTACTCCTAATCCTATCAGCTGTCGCTGATGTGGCAAGATAACATATATAACCAGAGGCAAAAGGAAAATACTCCCGTAGATGGGGAAATAGCACCCAGAGAAAGGGAGTTATTAAGAAATGAGCAGATAGCTTCTAAATTGCTTTTATATATTTAGCCCAGAAATAAGAATTGCGGAAACAAAACAGATGCTTATATTATAATTTCTGTCCTTAAGAAGGTCACAATCTCATAAACCTATGTGTACACATGACGGACTAAAATTTAGCACAACGATTACATACTGAAGTGATGATTTTGATGAAAAGGGAGCTGGGGATAGTGGAAACATGATGGAACTTAACATGCAAAGAAATGGGCTCAGATCTTGGTTCTGGCTCCTTGTCTTCATGGTTCTTTGGATGAGCCACAAACCCTTCATTTGTGGCTCTTCAACTTCTTAATTGTAAAATGTGGATGATTATATTTAACTCAAAGGCATTTAGTGATAATTAAATGCAGTACCTACAAAATTCATAGTACATAGCAGAGTTGAGGCTACAACAATGATTTTTCACCAAACATGCATTAAACACAGAACTTTGGTGAAGCACTGGACTAGATGCTGGCAGTAGAGTTAAGATCCAGGTGTTGGTTGTCCTTAGGGAAATTGCAGTCTGTTGAGGGCGGGAGACAGATGGACAGATACTTTCAATAAAGTGTAGTACATTTGTTGACTATGATTCTAGAAGCGATTTAGATTGACCCAGGAAAGTTTCAGGGAGGTGCTAGGACATGATGAGTGAGGCCTTATGTTGGTGGGTGAGATTTAAACAGGAACATTCCATATCAAAACGGGGGAAAGCCTTGAGCTGAGCTAACTTAGCTCTGCAAGGTTGATGGTTCACATTTTCTCTATGGCAAGAAAAATAAACTGGTAATTTAAAAGACCTTTTCCAAACATTGGTGCTCGTAAATAAAGGAGCTAAGGGAAATAGCAATACAGTCTTGAAGCAGGTTTTTAGCATAGTAAAGGAAGCTAGAAAATCCACAGTGTCAATAATTCACCTGTAGGTAATTGAGAGCATGTTTTTTGTGTTCAGTGAAAATGAAAATACTCAAGAAAAGAAAGGTACATTTGATTTAATGCTATAAATTTAGGAAATTTATGCCACGAGGTAACATTAGATGAGTTTCAAAGCCACCTTTGCTGGATTTAACTGGAAAAAAAAAATGAAAAAAAGGAATGATACCAGTATTTCACTATTTTAAAGTTGCTGCTTCGATATACTATTCAAAGGCTGCCAGGGTGATGTACCATCTCAGAACAACTTGTTCACTTCACTTAGAAATTAGAAATGTTTTAGCCAATAAATCTAAATTTATTTTGTAGTAGTCATTTTTCTTAATGGAAGTGTTTTCCAGATGTTGCCTAAGTCTAGTCGTCTGGGCCTACTTCCAACACATGAGGAAAGTTTGATTTCATAGGTTGTCACTGTTGATTTTGTCTAACCTTTGGACTAATTGGTTCATCCCAATATATTTGCACTGATATATAAGACTTGCAGCACATTGGAGAAATTCATCTGGCCATTTACCGGTAAGTGTCAACGTTAACTTGCTTCATGGAATTAAATGTGTTTTCATTAAAGGTATTTGAAAAAGTTTTATAAAGACAGTAGCTGGAAATTTTTTAAAAAGATTATATTTATGCAATACACCTGTTGGAAGCTTTTACAATTTATATTGAGAGTAAAGGGAAAGTTGGAACAATAACTCCACTATGCTTATTAAATTAAATTTTACTGAAGCCAGTTATTTTTTCCCTCAAGAGAGAATTCAAACCTTGCATTGTAAGTATATGCTATACTTTGAACAGAGTTTTAAGGTAAGTCTGTTTTCTATGTTGGAGATTTCTAAAGTATTAAAATGGTCAATAACATAACTGAGGGGAATGATGATTTGTTCTGCATAAGAGTGAATATAATGGTCAGATATTTTCTATAGAATTGCTTTTAAAAGACTTGTTTCAAGAATGGGATGTTTTTATTATTAAATTACATTTCAAAGTTATTAAAACATTGTGTGTAACACACGCAAAAGTTAGTGGCGAGATAAAAGAGCAGTTTTCTGATACTTGTATTTTATTTTCAGGAAGGGTGCAGTATCTGAAAACAACCATGGAGTGGAAAATACTTCCCATTTACTTGTTGCTGCTGCTTTATGTTTTTTTGATTCAGCAAGTTTCATCTCAAGGTAACTTAACCATCAAAAATACTTTTACTAAACAACTATTGCTAGTCATTGTCTTGATTTTTAACAAATGACATAAATTTCTAAAAATTGATATTTGAGTTTAATAGGTAGTATAACCTTAACAAAATGTGAAACATATTATTTATAAGTGATTTGGAATTCTCACCTTTTTCTTCTGCATTATGAAAACTTTCAAGAATTTTTGAGCTTTTGTACAGAATAATTATGGTATTCATTATTCCTATGGTTCTTCCAAAAGTTTAAAAAAATGCAGACATATGATAAATTATGCTGGAGCTGTACAATATCATCAAAATAACTAAAAGAACAATATTTATCATGTAATTTTTGCCTATATGGTGACAAATTTAACTAGTCTTTTACATCAAGTGAATTAATGATAAATAACTTATTTTGGCATCATGTAGACATAGATATTATAGTGAACATTTACAATTTTTCAAATGGCATTTTATTAATCTTGAAAGTATTCTCTCTTTACTATAAGGACTATTCATTCAGATATAGACTTATACGGATGTGACTGTGATTTTGTGTTATAATATTGAACCATTCACAGACCTCCCAAAACAGAGTCAGCCCTGGATGAACAGTTCTTGTTATTCATTCTTAAAGAATGTTCAAGTACATTCAATGTAAGCACATTAGCAAAAGTTGCTTGCATGTGATCTGGATTGATCAGTGTAACAACACCAACATATCTTCCTTTTCTTTTCCTTTTTTTTCCTTTGATAAGCAAAATCTGAGAGAAGAAAAATCAAAATGCATGACTGTTATGGCGAAATTACATTTCTAAAGTAGACATTTCCAGTAAAATAACTAAAATTCTTATGAAACCTGAATATGGGAGATGACTGCCTGCGTAGGCATAGTTGCAGAATTGCTTAGATAAGAAAAGACGGAAAAACACATGAAAGCAAATGTGAATATTTAATAAGGAATTATGACTACTCTGGATCTCCAGATCCTTCAGCTCTCTCATAATATCATTACAAGGCTCACAAAACTTGGGTGCATTTCCTAAATTACCTTTTCCTCTGTAATGCAATCAGTTTTTCACTAAAACAGTTTTATTTTCCTTTAAATAAATGAAATTAAAGTTAGTGGTTAAAATTAACAGCAACAAAAGTAGGATAGACATTTAATCTATGAAAATAATCTTTTCCTGTAAAGATAACAGATTTCTTATTTAAGAAATCTGCCAACTGTAAAAGAACACTCTTTTGATGTTGTGTTGTCTGCTTCTCTTGCTTTCTCAACCTCTTCTCATTCTTTTTTTCTTTATATATAATATATGTATTTATATACATACACTATATATTCATTTTCATATGTCTTATGCATATATGCATGCAAAAAGATCTGAAAGTTGTCCTACTATTTACTGTTTTATTTGCATATTCAGACTTTAACTTTCCTGGACTCTATTCTTTTGAGATTTTTTTTTCAGTGTGTTTCAACATTCCTTTATGGATTTAAGACATTGCATCTGCCAATTTCTATTCCAGAGATGGATTCCATTGTTATGTTGCTGCGGTTAACTCTCAGGGAGGTTTTTAAGATGTTGTTTTCCAAGATTTATTTTTAAAAAATTAGAGGATAATTGTGCTTTTGTTATTGTTTGTTTTCTGCCCAGAAAAACTCCATTCATGACCTTTATATGCATGTCCAGATGCTATTTCAAGAGTTCTCTATTTTGTACTAATTTTAGCAGTGGTTCTAAGCATCTGGCGTCTCCAACATTTGAAGTATCCAGTTATCCCCATCAATAAAGGAGGAGAATGTCTAGTAAAGTTTGTGCTGGCAGAACCAGCTTGCTTTAAACTCAGCATCAGGAATGGGAGGCAACGTAATTGGGTGGAAAAAGCTTGGGCTTTAGAGTCAGATACATCAGAGTCCAAATTCTGGATCGACTGTTTACTTAAGATGACTATATAATTTATTATCCAAATCAGGGAACTTATAAGAGTAAAAGAAGTCAGTACAAATAATTAATAGGTATTAATTGACCTATAATACAGATATACTAGAACTATTAGCTGTGTGCCATTGAGCAAGTTATTAAAATTTCTGTGTTTCAGCTTCCTTATTTCTAAAAAGGGGCTACTAATACTCTCCTGGAAACATTTTCATAAGCATTAGAGATAATGTTTGACTCCGTGCCTGGCAGAGAGATGCTCAGTAAATGGCAACTAGTAATCATCATAGCCACAGCCACGTCTCCGTTAGGAATGTCACTCTCTTTATGCAGAGCCATTACTTTGCCCGATTTCAAAAGCGTATTTATCTTCGCAAGCCTAGTGAAGAATAAAGTGACATGATCAAGATCACGTAAAAGATCAGCCAGTTATCGGCTGGGCGTGTTGCTAACCATCATTCCAACATTTCCCCAATTGATAAGATTTCCTCTCACCAAAGCGGCTTTGTCCCCGTCGTTAGATCTCTCCCTTTCTGTGAAGTGGTCTGGCCATATTTACGCTAGTATTGTATAATTTTAGATTTATCAAGCTGTGCAGGGAGATGTGGGGAAGGGTATTCTAGAGATGCCACCTGCAACTGTGATTATAACTGTCAACACTACATGGAGTGCTGCCCTGATTTCAAGAGAGTCTGCACCGTGGGTAAGTGCTGAGAGCTGGTGTCTCCTCCTCCGTCAGCCACGCTGCTCCGTGAGCGCCCCTGGCACCCCCTTGCAGTGCTGTTTTCCCACTATTTTGCTTCCTTGCTTCGTGCCTTTCCCTTCACTTGCATAAATGTTGCGGTGCTCTGTCCCTAAGGATGGTGTCCAGGCTTGCGATCACGGGGGGAGGGTAAGAGAGCCTGGAAATCTCACTTGCACAAGGTTATTGACTAGTTCCAGTTAAATGTCTTGTTTGAAATTGAGACAACACTGTGACTCAGGAGACATTAAGTAGTTAGTAGTGGGTAATTACTAATAATCAAAAATGTAATGGCTTAGTGATGGAGCCTTTCAGTAAGTTCGTCAAAAGAATTCATAGGCTAGAATAGTCTTGTCTACTATTTGACTTTTTGATATGAACATGTTTTTAAATTACCTGAAAAAGGCTCTCTAAGTGTTGAATGATGAGTTTCAGTTAAAACCCAAAGGTCCGAATTTTAAATTATGGGTGGTATTTCACATGAACAGATTTTGAGTCATTTTCTTATTAGCACAGAAACATTTCATATTCAATTTTTGAAATAACTATAATGTTAAAATTATTTAGAGTTATATTTGCTTTACAATTTGCATGTGAAACTGATAAATATATTGTTGCACAATTTGTGTATTGGATAAGGTAATTATTTCTAAGAGGACTTTGTGAGTCATGTACCTCTAACCAAGGCTCTTTTTGAAATGAGCAGGCCTCTCTTATACAGTCCATACCATGGGATTAGACCAAAGTCTTTTATCTCTACACTTTGCCTAGCTTGTCATCATACAGGTTTCTGCATTATAAATAATTTTCAAGTCCAAACAGTGACCCATTTATATTAAGCCAGCTCTTTGGAATATATTGCCATGAGATCTGAATATTCAATTAATATAAATCTATTACAAAGCAGTGGTGGGAGGAGAGATTGAGGGATTTCACGTGAAGTCCCTTCACTATTCAGACATTTCCCAGTTTTCTATTGTCCATACATGCACATGACTCAGGTAGCACTGAGGTGTCTTTTGGAACCCTGAAGGACAAGAAAAGTCACTCTAAGTCACCATATTTCTTTCTTGACTTGGGCCGCCTTCATCTGGGACACCATCCATCTCTAACTGGACCATGTACTCCACATTCCACATGAAAGACTTAGAAACGCACTGTTGGAACTCTAGTCAGCTATAAAATGAGAAATGGCTACCAAGCACCTGGGTAAGGGCTTCATGCGTAATAATCCGCAATGTTTTCTTGTGCTCTGGGTAGAGCTTTCCTGTAAAGGCCGCTGCTTTGAGTCCTTTGCGAGAGGAAGGGAGTGTGACTGTGACTCCCAGTGTGAGAAGTTTGGCAAGTGCTGCTCCGACTACGACGATTTCTGTGCAGAAGGTAAGCTCGCGGTACCGCTCACCGTCTCTCAGTGCAGCCAGCTCTGCGCGCCTGCCCGAGCCTCACTGAGAACATTTAACATGCTTTAACATGCAGTCCGTCTAAGGTCTTGATTTTACTAACTTATCAACTATTTCGTAATAATTTTGTTTCACGGAATGAATTAAAGAAGAAAAGCATCTTCCAACAATAGCAGCCCCTGGCTCAGCCAGGCTCCGGGAGCACAGGAGACTGTGGTTCGGTCACAGAGAGGAAGGCACAGAGGACACATGCTTTTTTTCTTCAGATGTGGTTCAGTTTCAGGTTAAATCAATAGTAATCAACTCATTGGATGATTTCTTGTCTCACCCTTGCTGATTTCACAAAGTCAACTGATCTTTGCGCTGTCTGTGCTTTTGGCCTCCATGTTTGAGTGTATATTTAGGGATAAAATCGACACTTTTAGCTTCTCTAAACAAGTAAATTTGTGAATTAGTTTAAGCCACTAGTTTCGGGCAAATCTGCTAAGAAGTCAACTGTCAGTTGTATGTTTCTTCCCATCTCTATGTCCCCTCAACAGGCCCTGCGCAAGCGCCTGTGCGTGACAATCAAAGGACAGCTCCACTTCAGATCCCCCTCTCTCGTTATGGTCTGAGACTGTAACAAAACCCTCCACTTGTTACAAAAACAAGATTGAAAAAATATATTTAGATAATGAATTATTTTCTTGTATCGAATGTTTGTCTTAAATCCTTTGTTACAACGAGAATATTTGTGGAGGTAAGAGTGAAAATAAGTCTTGCTTGCATAATCTTATCATTTTATTTAAACAAGGCTGCACTTTTAAACAAGGCTGCACTCCTTTAAAACAGTGGAAAAACAGAGAAAAACTGTTAATCCGCAATGTTGAGGGATGTTTCTTAACTGTTCAATGTTTCCATTGGAAAGCATTCCAAAAATAATGAAGACAACACCCTTGTAATCAAAACTCAGGGCTCAGGAAACCAGGTGGAAAAAAAAAACCACCCAACTCAGAGCTCAACATTCCTGCAGCTTTTGGGAGGCCCCATGATGAGTGATACATATTTACTCATTACCCTGATAATTGTTTTGGCTGCAAAACAAAAAACTAGAATTTATTTTGGGCAGAGAATGCGTGGAGAGGGAAGATGATTGGAGAGTGATGAAGCACTGAGAGAACACTTTAGTAAAGACAGTACTTTATGCTGTGAAGTGTTGGGTCAGATTACCCGAGGGTTAGGAAGAACTCAGTGAAAAAAAGTGAGGAAGGCGATGCCAGGCAACTTCATTGACAGAAATCATCAGACAATCAGGGTCCCAAATAATGGAACCACCCAGAGCTTCAGGACTTCATTTTTTAAACTATTTTGAGACTCACCACTTAGTTCTTTCAGTATTAATACGGCTTGTAGGCAACTACCTAAAAACCAAAGCATTTCAAGAATTGAAGGAATCACAGCTGTCCAAGTGCCTCTGAATGTGGGTGAGAAAACTTGAGTTCAAGAGGTTAACTAACTGATTTGCCCAAGAGCGTTAGCTACTGCATGGCAGAGCTGTTTGAGATAACTGATGTTTTTGTTAGGTGGGAGGAGAAAGAAGTACAGTGGTCAGTTCATGGAGTCTAGAGCAATCAGGTTCTGGCAGATGTTTGGTGGGAGGAGCAGGATTTATCACAGTTCTGTACCAGGGAGTCCTCATTGCTCTTTGTTTTCTTGTCTTTTCGAAGTCCCTCTTCTTTTCTTCTGGTTTCTAATGATCAAAAAATGCTGTATGTCTTCTCTTTTAGACATGAAAAGGGGTAGGAGTGAAGGGGATAAAAAGTTAAAAAGATTTACACCACAGTATTAATGGTTGCTTAGCTTTGGCAGGGAAGCACATTTTGAGGAAAAACATAATGTGAAGGTGTGAAATTTTGACAAGAATAAATATCCATACAGAACTTTTGTAATTAAAAAATAACCGAAAGGTAAATTCATATCGTTTGATTTAAATGAATATGAAAACAGGAAAAATGTAATTATATTCTTCTCAAGAGCATAAGTATCCTGCCATCCACATGCAGTATTATTTTTATAATTACAGAAGATGATGCTTATAGAATTAAGTATTTTTGAGGCAGGCAAATACCTTCAGAGAGCATCTTGAATAAACGTCTGTTTGCAGAGAAGAAAATGAGGTTCAGGAGGAGTTAGCCTGTTTGCCCAAGGTCACGGGGAGAGAGGCTTGTAGACCTAGGGCTGGAATTCAGGTTTTCTGATTCTCGAGACTTTGCTCCCTGTCATAACTTACAATGTGAGAACCAGTGTTTCATAGCGATGCATCCTCGGCATCAATCTGTTTGGAGCCGTCAGTGCTGTGCTGAAGCCTGTCTGCAGGGGCTTTCACCAGCATCTGCTCTTGAAGCCAGATGCATCCGTGCTTTTCACGGTTAGCGTTGCTGATGAATATAACCAAGATGTTAACTCACCTGTCTTGCTTGGCCTCAGTGCATAATCCCAAATCACCTCCATCTTCAAAGACTGCACCTCCGCCTCCAGGAGCACGTCAAAACATCAAATCAACAACCAAACGTTCACCCAAATCACCAGACAAGAAGAAGACTAAGAAAGTTCTAGAATCAGAGGAAATAACAGAAGGTAGGAAGATGACAGATGCAACAAAAGGAAGCCATTTCTTAGCCGAATAAGACCGTTCTCAGAGAACAGGGTGATCTTAGAGTCATGAAAGGCTCATTACCCATTAATTTTTTTTGACTTTGCTTTAAGTCAAAGTTTAAAACAAATTGTAAACCCTCAGTTATTTATAGTCTTTCTTATTTATCAAACCTAGCATTGGTCTGGATTAAAAAAAATCAGAAGGGACAAATGTTATTGTAAAAAACAAATATAAAAACAATCCCGGCCGGGCGTGGTGGCTCACGCCTGTAATCCTAGCACTCTGGGAGGCCGATGCGGGAGGATTGTTTGAGCTCAGGAGTTCGAAACAAGCCTGAGCAAGAGCGAGACCCCGTCTCTACTAAAAATAGAAAGAAATTATCTGGACAACTAAAAATATATATATATAGAAAAAATTAGCCGGGCATGGTGGCGCATGCCTGTAGTCCCAGCTACTTGGGAGGCTGAGGCAGGAGGATCGCTTGAGCCCAGGAGTTTGAGGTTGCTGTGAGCTAGGCTGACACCACCGCACTCTAGCTCGGGCAACACAGTGAGACTCTGTCTCAAAAAAAAAAAAAAAAAAAAAAACCAATCCCATGATTTTCTTTGCAGAATAATTAGATTCGTGATAAATTTTGGCAACTATGGTAAAGTTGAGAGATACTAGTTGTAGTGCTGATATCTGTGATGAGCTCAGGTTCCTTGCTTCTAACTGACAAAAGGGCAGTTCATCATGTTATTTATAAACAAAAGCAGAACACAGATATCTGTAGATCAGTAAACAGCATTTCTTATTGCATTTGGACTGGCGGTTCTTTTTTGTTTTAAATCACAGTTGGTGTGATCAACCTTTTTTATTTGATTTATAGAACATTCTGTTTCTGAAAATCAAGAGTCCTCCTCCTCCTCCTCCTCTTCCTCTTCTTCTTCAACTATTCGGAAAGTCAAGTCTTCCAAAAATTCAGCTGCTAATAGAGAATTACAGAAGAAACCCAAAGGTTTGAGCATTGATAAAGATCAAAGACTATATCAATGCCGTATTAACAATGATTATTTAAAAGTACTGTGTGTTGCTAAAATAAGAGTATCTCAAAATATGGGGGCGGATATATAGCTTTATAAAGATTATCTTAGAGAGTACCAAATGAATACTTCCTACAGGAAATTAGTGCCAAAGAGCTGAGAAACCACTCTTAAAAGCAAAGGATAAGCAGTGACTGTGGAACCACGGGATGTCACCAGAGATGATCATTTATGGTGTTCTATTGCAATCCCTGTCTACCTGTTAGTATTTTGCTTTCTTCCCCTTCCTCTATCTTGTGTTTTCATTTTCCCCTCCCCAGCCTTCTTTTAATTTTTTTAAACACATACTGCTTAAGTGTTTTTACAAATATTAATCCATTAAATTCTCATAAACCTCTAAGAAGGGCAATATCATCCACATTTTATAGATCCTCTTTATTATTTTCCTAGAAATCATATCTGGTTGATTATTCTCTAGTAGAGAATGTGCCACAGAGTAGGCTATTATTGTCTGAAAGGAGATTCCCTTTGTTCTCTTTATTATTTCCTGAAGTTCTAAAATATATTCTCTTTCTCCAGGAAATACTGGATTTTGGATAATAGAGTTTTGAAGAACTCATTTCCTGGGTGGTTGTGATTTCCTCTGAAGCATTCTCTCTAGCTGAATAGCCAGATATTTAATCTTAGTCATCCAGAAAATCTTGCACACAATGAAAGTGTAATACATGTTGGCTAAATGGAATTCATCTCAGTGAAGTGCCCCTTGGGCTTTGCAGTTCTCCTATGGGGTAGCTGCTATGGGAAATTCTGCAAAATAGGGTCTCTGCTGCCATGGCATCGTAATCTCCTCCCTGTGTCTCCAGGGACTGTCATGTTTAGCTAAGCAGAGGAAAGAGAGAAGCTAATAGGCCTAGGTATGGGAACAGGGCTCAGCAGGGACTTTGGGGGTGATTGGAGGAATTTCCTCAGAGCTGGCTGAAGAGGCCTGTAAGGTAATTGGTACAGTGTGATTAGGAGATGGTGGAAGGAAGGAACGGGGGAAGGAAGAGGGGAAGGAAGGAAGGAAGGAAGTGAGGGAGGGAAGGAGCAAGGAAGGGAGGAAGGAAGGAAGGGAGGGAGGGAGGAAGGAAGGATGGAAGGATGGATGGAAGGAAGGAAGGGACTAAGGGAAGGAGGGAGGAAGGAAAGGGCACTGGGCACTGAGGAACAAGAAGAGTAGAAAAAGTGAGGAGTAAAGAACATTATATAAAGAGATGAATTAGTGTTACTGATCATGCTGTTAATTTCAATATTGCCACTGAACTTCCATGTATTAATTGCATAGGGTTTAACTTGTACTTTTTATCCCTTACATCATTCAGCCCAATAAGATAGGTTGAGTATTTGCCATTTTACAATAAATTAATGGATATATTAGAGGTTAGCAATTTGCTGAGAAACACACAACTAGTCAATGATAAAGATGGGATCTTTAGGTCACTATTAAAGGAAAAAAATATTCTAAAATAACAAGATGTCTATTTTTCCCTTTATTAAAAGATAATAAGAAAATAACTCCTAAAAAGAAACCTACCCCAGAACCACCAGCTGAAGATGAAACTGGAAGTGGCCCGGATAATGGTGATTTTAAGCTCACTCCAACTCCTGACATTCCTACCACCCAACGCAATAAAGTTACTACATCTCCCAAGATTACAACAGCAAAACCAATAAACCCTAAATCCACTCTTCCACCTAAGTCTGATACATCTGAAGAGACATCTTTGACAGCCAATAAAGAAACAACAGCTAAAACTAAAGAGACTACTGTAACAAACAAACAGACTTCAACTAGTTCAAAAGAGACTACTTCGGCTAAAGAGACACAAAGTGCAGAGAAAACGTCTGCTAAAGATGTAGCACCCACATCTGAAGTGCCTGCTAAACCTGCCTCCAAAGCTGAAACTACAACCAAAGCCCCTGCTCTGACCACCCCCAAGAAGCCTGCACCTACCACCCCCAAGGAGCCTGCACCCACTACCAAGGAGCCTGCTCTTACCACCGCCAAGGAGCAACCTCCCACCACCCCCAAGGAACAACCTCCCACCACTCCCAAGAAGCCCGTACCCACTACCACCAAGGACCCTGAACCTACCACTCCCAAGGAGTCTACACCCGTCACTCCCAAGGAACCAGCTCCCTCCACCCCCAAGGAGCCTGCATCCACTACCACCATGGAGCCCACACCTACTACCCCCAAGAAGCCTATATCCACCACCCCTAAAGACCCTGTATCCACCACCACCAAGGAACCCTCACCTACTACCCCCAAGGAGCCTGCACCTACCATCCCCAAGGAACCTGCTCCTACCACCCCCAAAGAGCCTGCATCTGCCACTCCCAAGGAGCCCATACCTACCACCCCCAATGATCCTCTTCCAGATACCCCCAAGAAGCCTATACCCTCCACCCCCAAGGAACCTGCACCCACCACTCCCAAGGCACTGGCTCCTACCACCCCCAAGGAGCCTGCTCCAACTACTCCTGAGACACCTGCTCCAACCACCTCAGAGGCTTCTACTTCAATTACCACCATGGAGCCTCCCACTACCCCCGAGATCCTTCCTGAATCAACTCCTGAGTTCTCCGCAGGACCCACACCAAAGCCTCCTGAAAACAGTCCCAAGAATCCTGCTGTACCTACAACTAAGACTCCTGAAGTGACCAAACCCAAAATGACTACAACAGCTCAAGACAAGACAACAGAAAAAGACATACATACTGTGCCCGAAATTACAACAGCTGTACCTAAGATTACAACAAAAGAGACAGAAACTACAAGAGAAGAAACAACTGAATCCAAAACAAGTACAACCACACAGCTAACATCTACCACAACTCAAGATACTGCATCAATCAAAATTACTACTCTTAAAGCAACAACTCTTGCACCCAAAGTAACTACTCCAACAAAAAAGACAACTACTACAACTGAGACTATGAAAAAACCCAAAGAAACAGCTAAACCAAAAGATACAACTACTAATTCTAAAGCGACAACTCCTAAACCCCAAAAACCAACTAAAGCACCCAAAAAGCCCACTTCTACCAAAAAACCAAGACCAACAGCTAGAGTGAGAAAACCAAAGACAACACCAACTCCTCCAAAGATGACTACAACAATGCCTGAATTGAACCCTACATCTTTAGCAGAAAGCAGGCTCCAAACCACCACCAGCCCTAACCGAGCTCCAAATTCAGAAATAGTTGAAGTATATCCAAAGAATGAAGATGCAGATGGTGCTGAAGGAGAAAAACTTTACCTGATACCCAGGCCCCCGGTGTTAGTTCCTATAGTTATTCCGGGCATTGATTACTCAGTGAGAGGACCCAATCAAGGCATTGTCATCAACCCTATGCTTTCAGGTAATAAGAATCACTTTCATTTTTAAAATTAGTAATGTTAATTTACATCTATCTTAACCAGAATGCCCTGATTTTGGATCACTCTACTAAGACATATTACCTAGAACCGAGACCTTATTAACTTGTGAAGTTTTACAGTTCCCCTGTAGTTCATAAGAGGAACAATCATAGTAAGCTTATTCAGTCTTTAGGAAATTGAGTAATAATCTAGGGCTAGGAATTTAGTATATCTGTGTCTGCAAGAAGCAGAGATGGTACTATCAAAAATATTTGTGGTATTCTTCTCGAAACCAACCCAAAGGGCAATCAGAACTGAAAAATGGAATTGCACATTGAGTTCATACATCCAATAAATGTCGTTTACCTGAAGATCAAGGTGACCTGGCCCATTTCAATTCATAATAATTTATTTTATATATATTTTTGAATAGTATCACCTTTAAGTACAAGGGAATTATGAAGTATATCACTTCTTTCACCTCTGAAATGCAAACATCTCAAACTGTGCCCTTCAAGATTTTAGAACAGGGTAAACAGGAAGTGGAACCCTGTGGGAGGACTTGAAAAGAACATGCTTTTCTCATTCAGCTCTTTGTTTTATTAATTTGTTAGACGAGACCAATTTATGCAACGGCAAGCCAGTAGATGGACTGACTACTTTGCGCAACGGGACATTAGTTGCATTCCGAGGTGATGTACACATTTCTCTTTCTTCCCATCATTTTGTTTTGGCATTTATGAGAACCAAAGCCGTGGAAGAGCGCTAGTTTGGGCCGAGCTTTCTGGAGGGGGACCTGATTGATAAACCGACCTCACACAATGAGAACCTGAGAGTAATAACCAAAATATTGGATTAGCAAATTAGACAAATTAACCAAAGACCCTAAATCGATACTACAGAGGTTTTTCTCCTACTGTTAGGATTTAAAAGGTAGTTCAGATTTTAATTTCATATCAAATGAAATGACATAAGAATTTGTATTCCCTGCTTTATTTTATTTGAAAGTAATATCTAAGTTGTGATGTGTTCAAAAGTGTTACACTCTCTGTGGGAGAGAAACAGGAGAAAAGCCGTTATTTCATGTTAATTCTCTACTAGTCCAGTCTTCTTAAAATATATTTAGATTACATCTGAAAACATGCTCACACAGTAAATACTCTGAAGAGATTTTTGTTGTCATTAAGTTGTAACTCCTTAATTCTAAAAGAAGAAGCCAAAAGGCTCTTTCTAGATAAACTGGAAAACTAAGATATCTCAAAGGTTATGCTAGATAGATTTCTCTGGACTTGAGAAATACCTACTCTCACAAATGTTCAAATACTACCTTTTGTAACTGCCTAAACTTCCAGTCATACAATGCATAATATAATCTGTTTTTCTTTATAATAACCATTTAAAATTTTTTTCATTTTGGTTTCTTTTGGAATTGGTTTAGTATCTGGCTTATCGGCTGATGTCTCTCTTTAAATTTTAGGTCATTATTTCTGGATGCTAAGTCCATTCAGTCCCCCACCCCCAGCTCGCAGAATTACTGAAGTCTGGGGTATTCCATCCCCCATTGATACTGTTTTTACTAGATGCAACTGTGAAGGAAAAACTTTCTTCTTTAAGGTAACAAAAATATCTTTATGAGAGAAGTCAACAAATAGTAGTTGCATTGTTTATTACGACAACGTAAATCACTTTACCTTCCAATTCAGAAGTGTTCCCACATTTTAATGAATTACTCTATAATCAAAATTTAATCATAAATACTTAATTTGATAACATCAATGGTCAACATATTATAGCATTTAAATGACGTTAACACTTTCTTCCTACACTTAAATCTAAAAATGAGTTACTAACCTTTTTCAAAGCTGTTAACATCATTTTCTCTTTTAAATGATCAGGATTCTCAGTACTGGCGTTTCACCAATGATGTAAAAGATGCAGGGTATCCCAAGCAAATTGTGAAAGGATTTGGAGGGCTAAATGGAAAAATAGTGGCAGCTCTTTCAATAGCTAAATACAAGAACAGGCCTGAATCTGTGTATTTTTTCAAGAGAGGTATGTGTTACATAATTGACTAAATTACAAAACTTTTAAAGAATTGATTTTTAATTTTTTCATGTACTACTGGGTTTACTGTCAAAAGATATCTTTAATGGCTGGAATCAAATATTTTCAATGAAAAAATCAAAATTGAAGGTTGAAATAAGTATTTAGATCTCTTGACATGTTCATCTGAGTTTTCAGGTCACTGATGGAATGTCATCGTTTACCTCCAATTAAAGTTAAATATATAACTGCAATTTGTTGCATTTATGCATTCGGCAAGTATTTCAGGGTAATTATTTTTAATACCCTTGATTAATAGCCATTATTAATATCTAGACATATTTTATGAAAAACAAGAAAATATTGATCATTTTTTCCACTTCGTAAAAGTTCTTTTCTATCTGAGAGGGTTAAAATCAATTTTCATATTCTATGTGATCTTCTCACACATAACAGGGGGCAGCATTCAGCAGTACACTTATAAACAGGAACCTGTCAGTAAGTGCCCTGGAAGAAGGCCTGCTATAAATTATCCAGTGTACGGAGAAACGACACAGGTTAGGAGACGTCGCTTTGAGCGGGCTATAGGACCTTCTCAAATACACACCATCAGAATTCACTATTCACCAGTCAGAGTTGCTTATCAAGACAAAGGTAAGATTTTTATTGTGTTAAAAATTCTTCAACATAGAGTATATGTAATATAGTTTCTTATAGAGTAAGGCTTATTAAATATAAATACCAAATAGCCCTAATAATTTAAGATTATTTATGCAAAACACATCAACTTGCCTTACTGAATAAACAGAGCAATACTTTTTCTTTGTGGGTAAGGAAAGCAGTTTATTCAAGTTTGTTAATTGTAACAAATACTATTTATCAAGTACTTCTTACCAAGAACATTATATACAAATCTGTAGCCCTCAATAGTTCTAAAAGGCAGCTATCAGTGCTCTATCAGAGGGCAAAAACTGAAGCACTGAAGTTAAATAACTTACCTAAGGAACAGCTACTAAGTGAATAAACTGAGATTAAAACCCAGGTCTGTCTGGCTCTTTCCAGGATACTATATTGCCTTTTAATTTGATGCCTTTTATTAAAAATGTCATCTGCAGGTTTCCTTCATAATGAAGTTAAAGTGAGTACACTGTGGAGAGGGTTTCCAAATATGGTTACCTCAGCTATATCACTACCCAGTATCAGAAAACCTGATGGCTACGACTATTACGCCTTTTCTAAGGGTAAGTCATTAAGTCTAACTTTGATAGCTTCTTGAGGAGGTGATATCACTTGTGAAAATCTGAATATAATCGCAGCAAAAACACCAACTGTGCAATGGTGACCGAAAGTGAGAATTT
>CAUYSK010057982.1:0-51241 GCA_963575035.1 Avahi laniger
ATTTCTGATTATGAAAACATCTAGAAGCTTATTAAAAATTAAGAAGATGCAGAAAAACATGCAAAAGAAAGTACAACTCTATACAAATAACCGCTATGTTTTCTATATATCTTTCCAGAATTTTTTATATATATAGATGGATGTATATTATTTGAAACTAGCTTCAGACCCCACTCAAAAGCATGGCTTGAACATCATTCTACATAAATATTTTCCACATAATTTTTTTATAAATTAAATGAGGTTTTTCCCATGTGTATAACACTGTATCTCAATATTTTCCTGAATATGTAAAAAATAAACAAGTATATATATAAAAAAAAAAGAAATATTTAGTAACTATTCACATATCAAACAGGTACAGTGGATATAAGAGTAAAAACAAGAGCCAAGTTTCTTGACACATGCAAATTACATGAGGAAAGAAAAATAATAAAGAAACAGAAATGTCAGTTAATTATAGTCATGTAAAAAAGAATAAAATAGGGTAAGAACTTTGAGTATGGGAGAAGCTAATGAGTCTATTATGTAAAGTAATAAAAGAAAGCCCCTCAGATATGACACATGATCACAGAGCTGGAGAAAATTAATGCTGGTAGTTCTGTAGATACTCGGCAAAGCGAGTGGGGAGGGGCTTTGGGCAGAGTGAGCAGCAGGTGCCATAGGGTTGAAGGCAGGGATGTGTTGATTGTTTTGAAGAAATAAAAAGAATGCTGCTTTGGTAGGCTGCAATGAGGATGCACGAAATCGGAAAGTGGTCAAGACTAAGACAAATAACAGAGACAGATATTGCTGGCTTTGGAGGACGTCATGTAGAGTATGCAGTGTTTTAGACAGGGACCTGATTTTGTAAAGGTTTTAAGTTTAAAAGGATCTGTCCAACTACTGTGTGGAGAATAGGAAGAGACTGGGCTTGCCAAGTGTAGCGGGAAGGTTACTCTTGTTTCTGAATGGGCTGTGAAAAGAGTCTATTTCTTTTAGTCTTAGGACTCCCTGTGTATCATAGTTGAATGGACAGAAACATGCCCATTAAAAGCCTGGCATCAGGCATTCAAGAGTCAAAATTATTTTTTAAAGATTCCAAATCCAGATTTGTATTAATACATAGGTATCAAATAGTCTAAATAATAAGGCTTTAAGGCTCAATGGCCTATTGGATGACATTTTATTTACTTATTTTCTTTATTTTAATTAGTTCCCAAAAGACTTAAATAACATAAAATAGAATCAGGGTAAGGTGTGTACATTTTTATTATTCACCAATAGTAGATTAATGAATATGTCTCATGTTTAATTAGAATTTCCACTAGATGATTGATTCTTGGACCACATAAAGCAATTTCACTTCCCCATTGATGCCAATTATCCAAGCTAAAATCTATCTTCCACCCTGTGGTATTTCAAATATGGTGTAAATGATGAAATGCAAGCAGCTGAAGTTATTGTCAATTCAACTGCAATTATACTAGGCTGAATTGCATAAATGTATCATCAATTCTAGACTATAGCATTATTTAAATTTAATTTTTGAAGTTTTATGGTTTGCTGATATGTTTAATGGCCCAGAAGTTGGCCAGTAGTCTAAATTAAACAGCTGTGGTTTTTGGTTGAGATCACGTTAATAAAATTATAAGCTTCTAAAATATCTTGTCAGATTTTAGAAATTTAAGCTATTTTTCAGTGTACATGATCATTTGAAAATTTATTACCTTGAACTTTAAAAAGCAATGTATAACAAGGCTCTTACTTAAGCTTCAAACAAGTAAGCAATGCCTATTATAGACAGAAGTGTTACTGAATAGCCGCATTGAAACCAACTCATTTAAAAAGTAGACATAGAATTCACTAACCACCTACCTCTTTAAGGTTAAAATAGCAGCATAGCAATCCTTCAAGCTCCAAATCCTATTATCATTGTCTGAGAATTGAAACAGTAGATGTAAAATATAAGTAAAGAAAAAATTGGCATACAGGAATAGTATCATATCTAATCATTGTTGCATATCTTAAATTGCTTATTTTGTTAAGGTTATAAAATGCACCAGGCAGAATAAATTATCCATAAAAATACATTGAGCCAATTATTTAAGCTTTCCTTTGCATATGTCAATCCAAAAAGTTCCAATTAAACTCCTAAACATACACCATTCCAAAAGCTCTTGCAAACACAAACAACACAAAGCAGACATTATAAAATATGAAGTATATAACATTTACTGTTCAAAAATCTAAATCTAAATCAGCCCCTGATATAAGTAATTGTGAAGAAAATTAACTAAGCTCAATTTTTAAAATGGCTTCAAGTCGAATTAATATTTCTGAAAGAAAGTAAGGATAATCTCTCTCTCACACACACACACACACACGCACACACACACACACACACACACATACAATTTGTACTAGCCATAAAATAGCTGTACTTTAGTCTTTTATTCTTAATTTTTTTTTAATTCTATGTGCCTAAAATAACCATAAAAGAGATCAAAAGAGAAATTGTCATGTGGGAAAAAAAATCTACTTGCAACTCAGGTTACAGCAAAGGCTTAATTGTCTTAATACGTAAATATCTCCTAAAATTATAAATAATAAGAAAAATATCAAAATCCTGAGAGAAAAGTCGGCAGAGGATAAGAACAGACAAGAATCAAGAAGGAAAATTTTTAAAAACCCAAATAAGTTATTTTTTTATTGATATATAATGATCGTACATATTTTGGGAATACATGAGATATTTTGACAGATATGTACAATGTATAGTGATCAAATCGGAGTGATTGGGATACCTACCCATCACCTCAAACATTTGTCTTTTCTTTCCATTGGGAACGTTCCCATTCTTCTCTTCTAGTTATTTTGAAACATATAAAAAGCACTAGGAAGAGGCGACATTTGTCATTTCTTTTCTTCCCAGGACACTCACTCAGTCTCCCTCAGCGCGGTAATCTCTTCATTCTGTTCCCAGTTTTCCTGTGTTGGTGTATTGGTCTTCTCTCCAATATGGGGATTTGGTATAGAATCTGGTTTTTGCCAAGCAAATACACACAACTGGACCAGTCAGTTCACTTTTCCAGCAGTTCCAGGACACGCCAGATGTGCACTGTTGGAGAATAACACCTTCTCACCCTCCTGATAATGTCTACTCTGGATCCTGATGTATCCTAATGTGCTCCTCCTCACAGATTGGAAGCGGAGAGACTTACACAATCAGAACATCTAGAACAGAAACTTTTGGGGCAAGTAAATCTCCATCTTCTTTTCTTGAGAGAAGCTGCTCAGAGAGCATAATATTCAGATCTACTCCTTGGGAGCGGGGCTCTTGGAGAGGGAGCCCTGACCAGGTTGGCAGTGGCTGGGATATAACTAGCTTCATTCTGGGCTTCCGTGCAGGGACACAACACCCTGCAGTTGATGTTCAAACATACTGCAAGATCATCATTTCCAGTGGTTTTTTCAGCACCTCTTGGTCTTGTTTATTAGTTCAGGAAAAGCTTGACTGTGTTCCCCCAAAGAACCAAATACCTAGAAGTATTTTGCATGAGCAAAAGTAGGCAGGTATTGTTCTAAAATCTTTAGATAGTTTTTTTTTTTTAATCTACAATACCGTTGTGATTGATCTTTGGTCTGAAATTTTCATCCTTGCTTATTTCTCATATACATTACAGAATTTCTACAGGAATTATTGTACCTGTACAATTTTAATACTGTCTTACAGTCAATAATATATATTTCTCATGGATGTAAAATTTTCATGGGCTTTTACTATTTTCAATTTTTTTAAGTTTTTTTTCAGTTTGTCAAAACAGATTATTAGTGTTAACCAAGTTAATTCAAATTTAAATTAATCCAGACAGCTTAACACATGAATATATTCATATGCAAAGCATGCCACAGTCAATTCAAATAAAGAAGCTAACATAAGAAGTTTTAGAAAAAGGGAATCATATCAAGTGCAATTTAACCTAATTGAGACTGATTTTGAATCACTTTTATCTCTAAGGTAGGTTTAATCTTCTAAGGACAGCTTTTTTCTTATCTTAAATTCAGAGCCCTTTGAATTTTTTTCTTTTTCTTTTTTTCCCCTTTTCATTGTGTTATTTTAATCTGCTAGGTGAATGAATTTCTGTCTAGCAAAATTTCATTATCTTCTGCTTTGATTAGGAATCATTACAATTTTTAGCATTTTTTTAACCTCCTTTGAGAGGACTTCACTCTGTTGGTATAATATATGTTAGAGGAGGAAAACTGTAAGGAAAGAGATTAGAGCATGTTCTTTTATAAAGGAGAAAGCAAGTTATTTTACTTCTTTTTTTTTTACCATAAATGAGAAATTTCTAAGGGGAGCACGTACCTAAAATCTTTAAATAATTTTTGAAGGTTCAATAGCATATATTTTGATTACATTTAATAAATATTTAATTTGACAATTTTCATTGTGTGGTGAATGCTAAGTGCACCACAGAGGGTAGGGCATCTCAAACAGGCACATGTCCTCTGATGCTAACACATGAAAAATAAACAATGGCAGTTAGGTACCAACTATTCTGATGGACAGAGCATGGGGCGGCTCGAATGGGATTTGAAATACATATTTGAAGAATCACTGAATGAACTCTTGAGAAATTGATATCTAAGGCAATTTCTTTAATATGACTTATCCCGATAATGCAGATAATGTGCGTGGGTATTAGGACCAAAGAAATATGAAATAATTACACCATAGTCTTTCAATGACAATAAAACCAAACTGTAACTCAAGCATTAGGTGAGACCACTTGCTCATGGCTTCTTGGGCGTGGCTCTCTGAGCCATTGTCGCACCTATTCCACTCAAAGTAACCCTCTTTAAATTATTTTAAAGAGTCTGGATCTTTCTCCATTGACAAATGCTATGGCAATTTTCTCTGCTTCTTATCCTTGAATGTTAAAAATGTATTAATGAAGTCTTGGAAGAAGTCAATGGGTTTCACTACAAATTCCTATATTTTAAGTTGTTACTTCTTCAATGCCGGTGAAGCTTCTCTTTATTTATTCTTAGTTGACTTCTGGATGCATTCCAATAAATTGTTTTTATAAGCATTTCCAGGATTCTGATTCCAATCCTAATGCCACACCTATCTCAGCAGATGATATATTCCACTCAGATAAGGCCTAGAACTTGGTAAACCACGTCGATTAGAGAAACAAAAAGTTGAGGTCCTTAAGGAAGAATAAACAGGCGTCAAAGAGAAACAAGAATAGAACCTGCTGAACATGGAGTGTCCGGGCTTGAAAGGAGAAAGCAGGAAAAAAACTAAAATTAAAGATTAAATGATTAACAGAATCCAGGGTCTGAGAAGCCAAGAAAGCATAGTTTTTAAAAATAGAAGAGTTTATAATATTAAATGTTGTAGAAATGGGTATCCGTTATCATACATTAACCCAGTTTGTTTTAGGCCATTCTTTGTTCTTAATTGATTCTTTGTTCCATTTTTTAGCAAAACATTTCTAGGAAACTGGTCAACTGAAGTGTTAACAACCCTAAGCTGGAAGTTCCTACTCTTCTATTCACTTTATAAAGTTGCTGAATATCTATAAATTCATTTTCTGACTTTCAAAATAATATACATAATCCCTGTCCTACCAAAATCTATTTGTGATGATCAAATTAATAATACATCTGAAAACACTTTATAAAAGGTCCTATGACTTTAAGAAGATACTTGTATTTTAGGGAGGAAAAGTCTTTTTTTTTTAACCATACCCTTGATTTTTTGCTCTGCCTTTCTCTATACTATCTCATCTAATAAATTTTAAGTTATTTTTTCTTTTATTTAATCAGATTAAGTGTAGTACTCACACATGAGATGGGATCTGATATAATCTTTAAGACTCTCCTCAGGAAATTACAATCAAGAGATGGGTGATTTTGGAGTACGGAAGTATAACTGAAACTCTCACAAAGAAATTATCCCAAAATAATCTTCTGGGAGCAAAGAAAGCAAGGCAATATTAACAAAGGAGTTAATTCACCAAAATCAGTGATAAGCACGTCAAACAAAAACTTCAGAGAATATTTGCAGATAAACTACAATAATCTGCCTTTAAATAGTCAACCCTTTACTGCAGTCCTCTTGTTGTCCTGCTATTTCACATAGAAAATGAATTTTAATCATAATTGTTTTGCCTAAATAGATGTGGAAGAATTTTCAGTTATTACAACTCTCACTTGCAGTTAAATGAAGTATTTCATAGCATTGTTCATTTCCAATGACATAATCTAGAAAAACAATCTAAAGGACCATCTTCACTGAACTACTCTTTAGGAAAGCAACAGTGATTAGTTTGAAGGGACTTCATTGCTAAAATGTTTCATGTCATCTTTCTTCAATTTTGAGTACATCTCCCTAACCTGTCCAAGATTCTTAGACTGCTCTTAGGTGAAAGGTTTTCTTAAAAGCACATACATAGTTGAATATATCCGTGTATATGTGTGCACACGCATTGCATGTGACACACGCATGTATTTGTGATTTTAACTATTTTCCTGAACTCTTTTCTCGTTCCCACCTCAAAGCTGTGCAGTTGCTATTCTCTCAACCCATACTTATTTCTGTCAGATCTTTATTCTGCTCAATCCATCACCTTCTTCACATCTCTGATAAAATACCACCTACTCCAGGGTTCCTTTCTTGACGAATTTACCTGAATAGAAGCTAGGCTGCACAGCGCAGATCTGATCTAATTTTTCAGGATAATTTTTCACATAGTAAAAGATAACTTTGAGTTTTGTCTTTTCCAAGATAAATTTCCCCCAGTTTTGTATACTCTCATTATTTCTGTAATTGTCCTCTATATGTTTTCCTGTTTGTCATTATACTTTTTATTTGCCTGTCTAAAATGTTAAAAATTAACACATTATCATCTTCATTCTAGAGGTTACATAGTCTATTTACTTTGAAATTTTATTAGTGTGTTTGGCAGCCATCTGTTACTGTTGACTTACACTGAGCTTACTAGAAATTTAAATATCTAAATCATATGTAATGCTACTGAGCCATTGTCCCCTCTTAGAATTTTGTAGCTATTTTTTAAACACTAGCATCAGACTTTATTAATACATATTAAATGTGTTATAGTTGGCTCATAATTTCTAAATTATTGACATGGTTTTAGAGTTTCATACTTTTATCTGATATACTTTTTGTTGATCTTTGAAGATGATTCTCTCTCATATATTTAATAATGAGGATCTTATTAACTTTATCTTATTTACTTGTTTGAATCCCTTTTTGTCTGGGAGGTTTGGTTAAACATTTGGTGTAACAGCCAAACTCCAAAGCAAAAAGACACTTCGGAAGGCTCCAGAGCCTCCACAGCTGTGGGTGTAGAAAAGAAAAAATAAATAAATTCACACATGCATACATACATAACATAAATAAAAGGCTACAGAGTTACAAAACATGCTTCACAATTCAATAAAACTTCGTAAGGTACAACCTTTGCAGAAGAAACTTTGTAAAAACTGCTTTTGTTATTCTAGTCAAACTCTGTATTCTTACCAGCGTGCCTCAGTTTTGTTTGCTTGATTATAAATGCTAATATTGTCTGGACCTTCTTCCCAACAATTCACTCCATACTGCCCTGCGAGGGCTCTCAAAAGTTCTCATGGCTCCAAATACTAACAATGTGGCAAAAGAAGCTCAGATTTAAGACTCCGGACATGACTAACTCATACTTGTTGTTCAGGCATGTTCTTAAACGTTGGTTCTCATAACAGATGACCATCTTTACATTAACAAAGAATTCTCTTATTTTAGGGAATCAGCCATCTTTAAGATGAATATATGTATCTAGTGAAAGTTAACCATCATGCCTCACCTACCCAGCCATAGCAGTGATCCAGGCCCTACACATTAAAATGTCCTTTGGGACTTATAACTTTACTGTTAATATATAGTCCTTTGAACAAACTCATTGAGTAATTATCTGCTTGGCATATGTATACACATCATCAGATTGTAATAACCACAGTGATAGAAATCATATCTGTTGCTCACCGTTGAAGCACTAATAACACCGCAATGTGTCTGCTCCGAAGTAAGTCTACTCTCTCTTCTGCAGAAAGAACATAACGTTTGGCCCTAAAGTTTCCATTAAACTCCAAAGAAGTTGGTAAAACTATTAACTAGTTCTATCATTACCATTATGATAACCAGGCAAGAGGGACTTCTGATTCGTGCCCATGTTTTTCAATGAAATCAGAAATCATAGGCACACAAACCCCCACACACCCAAACAGTAATATCACCAGCCAGCACTCACATAAGGTCCACATGTCTGCTCTTATGACTTCCGTTGTTAAAGTCCTAAGGAATATTTCTTTATGTCTCTTGTTCTAAGTCTTCATAATAAAACATAATTACATCTGAGTGTCATGAAGCCTTACAGGTGGTGTTGATGTCAATGTTGGAGACAAATACTATCTTGCATTACAAAAAGGAATTATCCATACATGATAGCAGTGCTTAGATAAAAGACAAATTAATTAAGTTGCCAAATTCTTCCTTTCAGAGAACAAGAATGTAATAGATTCTTGCATGATACAGTTTAGATTCCCAGTAGTGTCAAGCATCTGCTTTTTTATTTTTGGTGCCCCAATTTGCAAATCCAGGGGTACTCATAGTGCTTATAGCATAGCCATCATAATAATGGCATGCAGTGGCCAAGGAAATTTGTTTAATACTAGAAAATCCATTTTACTCTTAAGCTTATATGTGTGTATACATAAAATGTTAATAGTTTAGACACAATATTCATGAAGTATGTATCAGTCAGTTATATATTTTATATGTAAATATATTTATACATTAGTTATAATTATTATATATATTTATATTATGTATGTTATATATTATAAATATAAATATGGATATACATATAAAGGTAAATAAATATTTATACATAAAAATATTTATTATAAGAAATTGGCTTCCACAATTAGGAGGGTGATAATTTCCAAGATCCACGGGGTGAGTGGGCAGACTGGAGACCTGGGAGAGCCGATGGTGTAGCTCCAGTCTGAAGGCTCAAAACTCAGGAAGGGGGCCAGGCGCAGTGGCTCACGCTTGTAATCCCAGCACATTAGGAGGCGGAGGGGAGAGGATCGCTTGAGGCCAGGAGTTGGAGGGTGCAGTGAGCTGTGATTCGCTACTGCACTCCAGCCTAGGTGATAGAATGAGAACTTGTCCGGTCTTCTGGAGGCCAGAAGTCTGAAATCGAGGTGTTAGCAGGGCCCTGCTCCGTCTGAAATCTCTGATGGAGAATCTACCTTGGTCTCTTCCAGCTTCTGGTGGCTTCAGGCTTTCCTGGGCTTGTGTTTTGCACAAATTCCATCTTTTCCTTGATCTTCACATCACTTTCCCATTCGTTTTACGACACTTATCATTGGATTTGGGGCCCACTCTAATCCAAGATAATCTCATTTTAAGATTCTTAACCCTAATTACATCTGCAAAGATGTTTTTCCGAATAAGTTCGCATTCACAGATTCATCAGGGTGGACACACTTGCAGGGGTGGAGCTGGCAGCAACATTCAACCCCCTGCGGGTGGAAACAGGAACGCAGGCTCTTAAAAATGTTGCTAATTTGGTTTCTAAGAACAATGTCATAAGTTAATACTCAGCCTCTACCCTGATTCCGGGAATTATAAATATCTGTTTCTGAATTGTCTATTCATTTCCTATACTCATGTATCTTTTGGAGTTTTTTTTTAGTATTTCCCTTAAAGTTATTAAGAGTTTGTCTATCTTACTTATTTTAAACATTCACACCTGGCTTGACATCATGCTCTTTACAGTTAACTATTTATTTAAGTTCTTTTTAGGCAAGTACAATTGTTTTTCTGACTTGAGTATTCAAAACAAATGTACTGGCAGGAATAGGCCAACAAAAAATAAAGTGCAAATTTTCATAGCATATTTAGTGAGTTATAAATAAAGACGTGCCATCCCATAAACAACCCTTATTCTTAATGCCTTCCATCTGTGAAACTGTTGGGTAAATATAATTAAAAAAAAAAAATCTCCCAGCTTCAGAAAATTCTCACAAAGGTAGTAGAGACAGAAAACAGTTGGGTTATTTAATAAGCACAACCAGAATGTGATGTGTCTCACAGGCAATCTGCTAAGAGATGGGAAAGACACACGGAAATCTCATATTTTTATATAGCGAAGCAGACACAACCCATTGCATACATAGTTTCAAGATCAATAATAACTGGTCTTCAGGCAAGAATACTTGATATCACTTTTCATCATGCACAGCTCATGATAACTTTATCCAGTAATTGGGAGGACCATCTGTGTTAACCCATTGGCTTTATTCCAAGGAAAAACAAACTTCTCATGTCTTTATGAAAGGAGGTAGTTTTGCAACTTGCAGCAAGGTGCCCAGTTAGGCTCCTAGCCTCCCACAGAAACTGGGAGATAAGGGCACTGTCGTTCCTGAAGTTTAAATCTCAAAGAGATGGCTCCAACGTCTTTGAGAAGGACATTCCTGGTTCACAAAGCTGACTTAAAACTTGACCTACTTGCTTTCAATGAGAGAAGAAAGCTAGCAATGACAAGCTGTCTGCAGTCAATGTGCTAAGAAAAAGAAGGGTAAGGGAGTGTCTTCCCTTATTTTCAACAGGGAAAATCAAGATTTTTTTTTAAATTTTTATTTGTCATTATGAAACCGGCGGCTAGGGAATAGTAGCCTAAGCAAACTATAGTTTCAGGAGACCCTACAATTATTCCTATTAATGAAAAAAAATTATATTTGTACTCAATGTACCTTGCTGCTTTTAAATATCTTACTGCAATATGTTGTTCCTTCTTTTGATTGATTGATTTATTTTTTTAAAGCCCATTGTGCCTGGTTTGATGTTCATTCATTTTAAGGTAATTATGACTGAAGACAAAATGACTTATTATGTGTAGAAAAGGATAGACAAAAACAAAATGTTTGCTTATATAATAGTTTTTCCTGTAAAGTGGAAACTATATGAGATTGCACAAAAAATACTAATTATAGTCAGGGAAAAGGTTAAGAAAGGAAAAAGATATTCTATTTTTAATATTTAAAAATGGTATAGTATATAATTGTTTATCCTTGGATATTTTCATAATTCCTTCTTAGAAATATGAACCTACCTCAAAATAATGCAATAGATTATTGCCTTTCTGGACAAAACCAGTATATGCATATTTAATGGGGGTTGTGACATATATTTCACTCTGCCTCACTATTCTTGAAACCCATTAATACCTTAACTTAGTCCATTCAGAATTAATTATCTCAGCAGTCAATGCTGCAGTGACAACACTCTGCATCTATAGCAAGCACCACAGATGGCTGAAGACAAATCTCTCTTTTCTTCCTTCCTTCTACACACAATAAGTCATTTTTCTCTTTGCAGAAAAAAATACGTATCATACCCTATAATTGCATCGGTAAACAATAAGACATACATAGATGCTGTAATGATAGTGTTTGAGAGATTCTGTATAGAATGACAATATTGTAAAAGATACCACTTTTAACGCATGCTTTTCTGTTACAAAAGCATTCTGCAGAACAAAGCTCAGAACCCTAAGGAAATCAATTCCCAAATGGGTCTGTATTCTCTCAAGGCTACTTCCCTGATCTTTTGTCATTAATCGTATTGACAGCTGGTAGTTCCTACTTTGAGACAATTTGTCTTCTCACTGCATATTTATTGAAATATACCTTGTTGTAGTATTGACCTTACACCATGAGGAAGCAGTGAATAATAGCGAAATCACCTGGGTCCTGACAGATGGTTTTAGTATTCAGCTTGGCTGTCAGCGTTAGACCTCACAGCATATGCAAAACACAGGAACATTAGCCTCTGAAGGAAAAATGAAACATTATCTAAATTAAAGGGACAATGTGGCAATTTACATACAATATTTGTATTTAATCTTGAGTTTCAAACATAAAGTATTTCACTTGCAAAATAATTTTCCAAATCCAAAGACAGAAAATACAAATGGGTTAAATATGATTCTGCTGACATTAGGTAGCAAAGTGAACCATGCATAGCCAAAGTGTTCACATGATTCTAAGCTCTGTTTTTATTATGTAAAATGTCATCAATACATCAGTAATAGTCTAATGTAAAACACGGATAGCTAAAGTATTATTTACTGCATGTGAATTTGTGGTTTCTAGGCAATACTTATTGTTGTTAATATAGCACATTAAGACCTCAGTGAAATCCTGTACCCTTTCATGGACTTTTAATGTCAAGTGCCTGGCCACTGCAAATATTTTTAAATGGGATTTTAAATTTAACTTGTTAGAGGAGGACATATTTAAAACAACAGGATTTTTCTTCTTATCGATGTGATATTCCAGGTGCGAATTTAAATAACAATTTAAAATTCAAAAAATTGCATCTTCTATGACTAATCTTCCATTCTCATTTGCACCATTCCTGGCCCACTATTCCCTCTGTAGACCCCTGCCTTTTACTTTACTTACTCCTCTGCCTCCCCTCTAATTCTAACTTGAGCCACTCTTTATTTTCTCCTCAGTGCTGCCTTTCCCAGACACAAATCTAGCTGTGTCACTTAACCCAAGTAAAAATTTTCAATGATACTCAATTTCCTAGAAATTAATGTTCAAATCCCGTAGCAAAAATTCAAGACATTTCATAATATGATTTCTATGTGCTTTTATCTAGTCCCATGACCAATACTTGATCTACTTACACAACACAAAATAAAATGGATTTGTAGACTGGCTATTTTAGGAAGATATCAAAAAATGGTCAAAGGGATCAAAAATATTTAGTCTGTGCATCTATATTCACTTTTATTCATTAGTGTGTTTGAGGGTGCTAAACAAGAACTGAGGACCGGGGCAGTGTCACTGGAGACTATCTTAGAGGCCAGCATCACAATTTATCCACTCGCCCCTAATATTTCATGACCCTCTGTATGAAAAAACCACTCACCCTTCTTGAGACTCTAAAAAGTCTTGTTTCAGTGCAGATTCAACTTCAGGGTGTACATGAAGCTTCCAGGTAAGACTGCTGTAACACAGCTACCTATAAACAGTTCCTTCCAAATGAAGACCTGTTACCTGAAGAGACAAATTATCGCTCTTCCCATATGCTCCCTATGCAATGATGGGACTGATGGCCTCTCTAGAGCCCCCTTTTCAGAAAGAAGGAAAATGGTAGCACACAGCTGTCATTGTTCCATAACAACTTTAGAGTTTGTCGGGCATGGGATGCCAGTTGTATTAGAATTTAGTCCAGCTCCCTGGGATTGACTCTCCTCAGCCCTATGCTCTGCCCCAGCTTCCAGATGCTGCCCTCTGCGACATCCTTTCTTTTCAGTAAAAAATGGCTGCTCTTTGCAGCTGAGTTTTCTCAACTGGCTTCTTGCCTATAATAGTAAGGGAGTTCATATGTCTGTTTTCACTCTGTGCTGTGTCTGTCTTTTTTAATGAAGCCAACCATGTTCCTGACAGCACAGTCTTCTCAAAACCCTGACGGAGAAGGATATTATGAGGATTCACCTCATTACATAAACGCCTCACCTGAATTTCTTTGAGGTAAGTTCTTCTCTTCTTAGGATTATTCTGAAGTGGCTAAGAAAAAACTCCCTTAAGGTTCTTAGAACACATTGCTTAATGGAAGAGAATCTGTGAGACATAAGCTCATGATCCTTGGAGGGCTTTTATAGGACAAAATGGTTCTTGGAGAAACTGTCTCAGATTTCTCTGAGATCTAGATAATTTTATCATCACAACCTTGGCTTCATCTTTAGATCGTGTTTTCCTGAATGTGCTGTGGGTTTTATCTTGCATGGAAGCCATTTCTATTTCTTTTGCCATCTGTAGAGGCTGTGAACGAGAAAAAAAAAATAGAGTCAAGCCCAGAAAATTTTGTCTCCATTATATTTAATAAATCTTCCTTTGGCATAAACCTACCCTTTCAAATTGTCCTACAGTCAGTGAGAGGAAGCCAGGTGGCACCTCCAACACTCCAGCTTGAAATCGTCTTAGCTTGATCAGCCAGTTCACTAAGTACACCTTCCGCATTTTACATTTGTACAAGCTGATGGTGTTGCTAAACTTTCTACTATTAGCCCATGATGAGCCTCTTTCCTCAAGTTTCTAGTAATGTTTTCCTCACTGTCCTTTAATTACTCTTCCGGTCTCCTCATGGCCCTCTAGGCTTCCTCTAACAGTATCTTCAAGTCCATTTCAACTTCTGCTCACTGCTTCTTTCTAATGCGACTGCCGTGTACTTAGGTATTTATTACAGCAGCTGCTCTTATCCTGGTACCAAAATCTACATTAGATATATATTGTGCATAACAAATCACCCCAAAACATAGTGGCCTAAAATAAAAATAATCGTCCATTGTCTGCCATGGTTTCTGTGGGGTAAAATTTCAGGAGTGATTCATGGTGCATTATTGGCTCCAGGATCTGTAATGAAATTACACTCAGATACAAGCTGAGCTTAGCTTAGGTTGGGAAGTCCTTTTGTAAGTCATTCACAGACATGACTAGCAAGTTGGTGCTGGGTGTTAAGCCAAGTGCCTCAACTCCTCTTCTTATAAATATCTCTTCGGGTAGCTTGAGTATCCTCAAACAATAGCGTCTTGCTTTCTCAAGAGCTACCTGTCCAGAAAGACCAAGATAAAATCTGCAGTGCCTTAGTCTACTTTAGCTGCAATGATGTGTCTTGGAAGTCAAGCATTGCCACTTCCACTGTGTTTCATAATCGCATGTGGCTGGCCTCAATTCAGTGTGAAAGTGGCTACATAATAGCTTATAACTGGAGACACTGGAACCACCTTGGAGACTAGATATCAAAGATGTTCTTTCTGCCTTTTATTCTTTCAGAAATATTTTATGACTGTCAGTTTAAAAAGTAGGATACATTTTGAGAATTTTAGTCAAGCCTCATAGCCCCTTTTATTGAGTTAGCAGTATCTATGTTCCAGGCACTGAGTTAGGTAATACGCTTTCATTCTCTCAGTTAATCCTCATATGCCATTCAGGGTGCATATGATTATCATGCAGGAGTCCCTGGTGACCCACAGGGAGTGCTCCAAGACCCCTAGGTCTTGCCTGAAACCACGGATAGTACTGAATCCTTTATATACTCAATTGTTTTTTTAAGCACTGGGGTAAGCTAATGGAAAAGTACTGGAGGATATTAGGGGACAGGATGGGCAACGTGGCTATGCCATCTGTGTTTGCTAATTGTCACTTATTGAAGTTAGGTGCCTGCCTTCCGACAGAAACTGTGCAATAAGCGTGCTGTGCTTACTTTTCAAAGGGATAGTTCCCCGTCTTTGAGAAAGACATCCCAAAGATGTAAAATTCTGCCTTTGCAAAGGGCAGAGAAAAACTTTGCAATTAGAAGTTTTCTAACGTAAATGCTCTAAGAAAAGGGAAGTGAGGGGCCTGTTGTCAGAAAGAAGCTGGTCTAAAGTGTAGTCAGGCTGAGGAGAATGCTAAGGCTTCGCAAAAGAAACATTTGTCTAAAAATGGATATTGCATCTGATAGAGCTGAGAATGATTAGGCTAGATAAATTCTAATTTTGTGTTTAGTCTGTCGTTTTTTTTACAAAATTAGATATCTTAAAATGTTGAATATTCAATGTGATGTTTTGGTGAATTTGCCATTTTTATTTTCTTGCTATTATCGGGACCTACCTAAAATTTTACGTTTTCCACAAAGCCTCCCCTGGTTTTCAAACCCTGTTATCTATCTCATCAAAAGCCTACAATCAAATATTTGCCTTATACATTTTTGCATATTTATAATTAGATTATATGTCATTAGCGGCAAAAGCCTTTCTTCTAGCCTGTGTAATGTGCCCTTTCAATCACAGCTAATAAGATGTCATTGTCTCGTATGCATAATTATCTATATTTTGTATTTTATATATATGCTCAAAATATATGGTTATTGCTATCCTAATCTGTTATGAATTTTATTAACGTGGTTAGAATGAAAAGTTCTAAATACGATTTTTTAAATTAGTTTAACAGAAAAACATAAATAAATCTATACTACTCTCATCAAAACTGAAACATTTATGGTAAATCCTAATTTTTTTGATATCATACTAAGATATCCATTTTGCAGGGATAAGGACTGCAAACATTTATCACAATTATACATATTGTTAAAATATAGAATTACATAAGCTAAATACTTTTATTTAATATAATATTTACCAAAATGATACACACCTACTATGAATTAATTAAGCTGACTGTTCCATAGAACCCTCTGCCATGATGGAAATGCTCTGTGTTTGCTCTGTTCAACACGTTAGCCACTAGCCATATGGTGCTATTTGGTACTTGACATGTTTGAAGAACTGAATTTTTAATTTTATTTCTTTTTGATTAATTTGACTTGTGACTACCATACTGGGAAGCTTGGTACTTGCATCACTGAGCTTCTATGATTAGTTTTAACCATAGACTGAACTTTAACCTGAACCGTAGAGGAATCTCACAATATCTGTTATGTAAAATAATAAACATGTAAGCAGCAAAAATATTTCATGTTTTTCAAAAACGACTTAAATCAAACATCATAGATTCAGAAAATTCGTATTTTTATTTGGATAAAATAAAGGATAGCTGAAAGACATGTAAAATCCAAGGGAAAGATATAAAATGCAATATTTTTCCCATAAATGTCCAGTTAAACTACTATTGAAACCAAAGATAAACATATTTGTCAAGGGCAGAGTTATACAATTATTATTTGTTTTTGCTTTATGTACCTCTTAAATGATTTCAGTAACCTACGGCCATCTTGTCTGCTTGTAAAAATGATTTCTGAATTTTATATGTGAGAATATAATCAGAACCAAAAAGCGGATGTCAACTTTACTGTATGAGCTCTTAACACTTCCCACAAGCCTCTGCTCTAATCTTTGACATTGTCCAATTGTTTAGGCGTCCTGTAGGCTGCTTTCTACAAGTTTGAAGTTTTTCTCATTTATCGCTGCCCAAGTTTTGCACCTCAATTTGTAATTCATCATTGATTTTAATTAATCTCAAATAACACACACAATTCAGTTGACAGAGCCAAGAGCTGAGTAACAAACAGCTGGGGAAACAAGAGAAAAAACGGTCGGTGAGCAGTGCCTCAAAAGGAACCAGATGACAAATGTGAGCAATTTGAGACAGGAAATGCATGCTATGAAACGATGTTGTGGGATGTTCTTTAAATCAAGAAAGTTTTCCATGACCGAATTTCACATATAATTGTTTGTCTGCTCTGGAAAAGGCAGACAGCACTGTCTGGTGATCACAGTATGTCTTTAAGTGTTGTTGCAGCTCATTGTCTGCCGTGTGACTCAGTGATAAAACAATTAGGCATTCTAAATTTTATATATGCTTCAACCTTTGAATCGTTTACAATTTCTGAATATTACACTGCAGACTTCAAACCTTGACTATCTCATTAATTGTTGTGATTTTAAGAGACACACAAAAAAAGCCAAGTAAATGCCTCAAGTTCAAAGAGATATTTGATAACAAATGTTAGACTTTTAATTTAGAAAGATTACATTCAAAAACCAGATAATTGAAATATGAAACAGGAGATTTTTATCTACAAAAGTGAAGAAAAAAAAATCAGTTTGAGTCCATATAGCAAAATTATGAACATTAATGTTCTTTCCATAAGCTAATAACTATTTCTCCCCTACACTTGTAGTAATATCCATCCAATATAGCAAAATCTAAACACTAAGGGGACAATAATATCTCATTAAGGGATTCCTTGACAGGGGAATTATTCTCATGTATACTTTGCTATTGCTTTAGTAAAACATTTTCATATATGATGGAATTTCAATGAGAGAGGCATTATAGGATTTATATATATATATATACATATATATGTGCAGCATAATAGTTAACACATTATGAGGCTAGACTGTCAAGATTCAAATCACAGTCTTCTACTTACTACCCATGCGGCCTTGGACAGATTCCTTAATCTCTCTCCTAAATACATTCATGAGTCCACAAGAAGATTGGAATAAGGGAAAGCCATCAGTCCCCTAAGTTTCCTTGTGTTCTCTTCTCCATCCTGGACATAATCTACGGCCTTGCAGTTGGGAGAGGACCAGTGAACAAAAGCTCCTGCCCACTGTGCTTGAAGTTGCGCCCAATGGTGGATATTGTTCATTTGCAAAATCACTTGCTTTCACACTCTATATGAATTCATGAACATGCTTCTCACAGGGCATGTTTTTATGCTAATCTGCTCTCCTTTCTGTGAGAGAGAAAGAAAACTGGGCTTCCTGTGCTAACAATCTCCATGATATATACCCAGATCGCATGTATGTGAATAGTGGAATGAAGTCTTCCCCAGAAGGTTTCATTTTGGCAGTTTTCTTTCAAGTACTTCACAGAGTTCCTACTTAAATATAATCTAGGTAAACATTTAGTGTTTCATCTTCTGCCAGCTGAAATTCAGAGGAATTGTAATAGGAACTGAAGGGCCAAATGCTCAGCGTGTCTTCAGTTCCCCGCTGAGAGGATCCAAGCACACAGTGACTTTTGAAGCCACTGTGGGCTCTAGGCTCTAATCAGTACCATGGGAGGTATGAAATGGGGTAAGAATGGGCCCTATGGATGCTTTTAACTGGTGCTATTATGATTCACAAGAGAAACCGTTGGATATCTATCCCTAAAGTAAAGCTAAACAATTAAACAGAAGGCTGGCTAGGATGCATCAAGAAATCACAGGTTATATTTGATTCATATGAGATCAGAAAAAGCAACATTTTATCACTCAATAAAAATTTAAAACACCTCTCAAACTCAAATACATTGCAAGGTTCAGGGACCATGTCCACCCCCTTGTTTTATAGTAAACTAAGTTCACTCCCTGGCAGCTCAATAAATAACAATAAAAAATTCTCTCTCTTGGGAGGACATTACAAAAATATTTCTCTTTCATTTTTTATGGAGCATATAAATCCTATATTATATTGCTATTTTTAAAAAATCCTAGGACAGTACTTAAAGGAATGTGACAAGAAAGAGTTTAAACAACATCTTTGAGGATTGTTTTTCACAAGATGAATTCTTTGAATTTTTAAAGAATTAACTTGTCTAAATATTTGTTTCTGCCTGGAATTTAGCGTTGGAGGTCCCATCAAGGAAAGATGCTTGAAAATAATTTAATTAAAATAGAGTAATGCCATTTATAGTTACCTTTTGATTCTATGTGGTCATTCAGTAAAGATGTAGTGTGTATATTTAATAATACCTTAATTTAACAATAAATCCGGTCTCCCTTACCAAATGATTTTCCTAGAGTGCTAAATAGTAACACTGCCATGAGTAGCTGGATCCCATTAGGTCATATTCAAAAGCATTTACAAGAAATGAAAGAGCTCAAACACAAAGAGGTGTATGAACGATATGAGAAGCTTTCAAAAAAGGCTCTTGTAGGTCTATGAAATTTTCAGCAACACCTACAATAATAAAACAAATGATTTTTTCCCAATCCTGGAGAGAAAAATGAAGCCCATGTCCCTCAAAGCGAATAGATCTTCAACAAAAATAGGAGCTGTTAGGATGAAAAGAATGAAGGATCTCAGGACAGCAAGCAAAGGGATCAGATGTACATCCTCTGACTGCCTGACTTCCATCTGTGGCTGCTTCCAACACATGGATAATAAGCCCTCCCTTGAAACATACTGGCAACGTCCATGACATTGATTTACAGTGACAAGATCTGAGTTCAAAATCTTTGGATGATGGCAGTCTCATCTGTTCTTCATTGTACTCTTGATATTCTAGCAAACTAGGGATAAATAAGTTATTCAATTCTATACACTCTAATACTGTCCAGTAAAATTTTTCATTTGATCATGAGAAAAATGGGAAACAACACATGGTTGTCACTGATGTGCATCACATATCACCTTCCCCTGGACAGACACCTCAAGCAATTCTTGCTCAGGACAATTGAATAGAATCCTCGAAGGGCCAATTTGGCAGCATTGGTTCTAATTTTGGTGAGGGCCTCCTTTCTTCATTTTCTCCATGGATCCTGATTTCTCACCAGTGAGAACAACCTTTGCCAATTTTATTCCATGAGCACACCTGCAAGTCAGCATTTGAGAGACCATCCTCCCAGAGCTGTATTTTTTGATCATCTTACTTTCTGTTAGTGAAAATTTGGGAGTTTAGGAAGTGTCCAATTGAGCAATGATAGGTTGTTAATCAACAAGCTTGAACTTTTTAAATAAGTATATCTCCTTTAAAATTGTAGCTTGCTCTTTGCCTATTATATTTGATCAATTCCATCTCCTAGTAATTCAAAGCAGAGATCATAGTTAATCGTAGTCTTTAGTCCTAGAACCAGAATTAGAGGCTTCTCTCTCCTAGTAAATGGCATTGATCTTCTGTGCCCTGATCATTCCCCTGGGTCTTTTCAAAGTGGTCTGCTTCCTGGAGCAGTTTGAAGTCATGCTTGGGTTGGTAAAAACAAAACAAACAAACAAAAAATCATACTTATATCATTGTCCTAAGTCTGTGTTCTGGTTGCCTTTCCAAAATGTGAGCAGTTAGCTACTTTATCAAGCTACATTATTTTAGGATAATTTTTTTTTTTTTTTTTTGGTGAAACCAGTGGAATCATCTACTTCTTTGTCTCCTGTACTTTGTTCTATTAAGTCTCCCATTTCCCTGTTAACCTTATCATCAGCTCACTGGAGGGAATTAGGCGTGTCTGGACATTCAAGTACCTGAATTACCAGACTCTCAGTAAATTTGGATTGTACACTAAAAGCAGAAGAATAAGACTTGTCAGTACTTTTCTTTGCTTCCTGATATGGTTTGAATGTTTGTTTCCCCTCCAAAATTCATGTTGCCAAATTGCAGCAATGTGAAGAGGTGGGGCCTTTAGTAAGTGATTCTGTCGTGAGGGCTCTTCCCTTGAATGGGATTAAGGACCGTACAAAAGGGGCTTCATATGGCATGAGGCCCTTCCACCTTCTGCCACGTGAGGAAACGGTGTTCTCCCCTCTGAAGGATGCAGCAACAAGGTACGATTTTGGAAACAGCAAACAGGGCCCTTACCCAACATCGAAACGGCTGGCACCGTGATCTTAGACTTCCTGGCCTCGAGAACTGTGAGAAAATAAGTTTCTATTGTTTATAAATTACCCAGTCTGTGATGTATTTGTTACAGCAGCACAAACATTTTTAAATTAGAAGGGGTTACACCTAGATGCAATGAGAATTACTCACATAAAGAAAGGGCAGATCTCCAACAGTGACAAAACCCTTATCCTTCCAGTCTGCACAGAGCATGCGCTTGTGGAGTGGGCCGTATAGGGCAGTGAGGACTTGCAGTGTCATCAGAGAAGGCTCGCCTGTTGGCACGAGCACTCACTGAGACTGGAGAGAGGACAGTGTTGCTGAGCAGATGGAATTGTGGGTGGCGTGTCACACAAGGTCTTGGTGAGAGTAGATTCACAAATACCCTCAAAAGAACACCATTTCCCCATCTGCAAATTTTTTTGTGGAAACAGAAGAAGCAATGTTCACTTCAAACATTTCACTCCAAACACTAAAACAACCTGTGAGAAGCATGCCCACAGAGGGACAGCTATTGTTTTGCTTTGTTTTTTAGCCAATTATGTTTTAAAAATTACAAATCATTTTTACAAAGAACATAATTTCCAAACTATGAAATTGGAGATCTTTCTTTATCATTTCACTCTGTTGGTTTTATCATTTGATTCCTCAACATCAGTCCTTTCTAGGCTCTTCTTAGCCCTGGCAGTTATAGTGCTCGATAAACCTGAAATCGGTGAGACTTTAAGAAATATGCCACTGAGGTGAATAACTGGCTACTTCCATTTTTTTTCTGACAGGAAGACACTTTGCTCTCAGGATGCTGAATATGTCTAATCGTTATAGTTAATCTTTTCATTGTGCCATCTGTTAAATCCACTAAAGTATAAACTCAGAATTCAAGGTGCTATTTGCATAATGGGGGAGGTGACAACAGAGTGTAACAGTTGGTTAAAGGCTCACCTGAACTCAAGGATGAACAGAGCTGGACTAAGTTCACAGTGTGATCTGCACACCTTCCCCCAGCCTAGCAGTGCCTCGCGTCCCTGTTAAAGGATGCTCTGTGATTCAGGCACATTATCTGTCTTAAACCAATGACAACTAAATTCCCTAAACCAAAATTTAAAACATACAGTTTCAATATCACCAGCACCATTCGCTGTAACAAATCAAGTCAATGCACAGAGTCTCATGGCTTGAAGGTAGTCTGGGAAAGCAAGAACAATTCTTAGTGCCAGTAATAATCACCTGTAATCACACACTTTGAAGTATTTGTATGTCAGGTAGATGTGTTAGTGTCATCTTTTGCTTAATTCAAAAACAGCTGTCCACCTTTCTCAATCCTCAAATACAATGTCAGTGTTATGAACATGAATATTAAAACATAATTTAGAAAATACAAATCATTGCCTTTCAAAGGCATTTTCCAAGTTATATGGGTATAAATTCAGCATAAGAAAATAATAATTTGAATTTAAATAATGATTAACCAATAACATCAGGGTTGACCTGCTGTTCTTTTCACAGCTGTGTGGGATGTGGAAGTCTCCAACACGGTCTAAGTCTTGATTTCTACAACATGAAAATGATATCCCGTTTATTTTTGTCAAAGTGTTGCTTTTAAAATTAAATGTTTTTTTCAAATATACAGTCTCATATAGAATATAAATATATATGCATCTTTCCTATGTAAATACCAGTATGTATTACACACACACACACACACACACACACACACACACACGATAATGCACACACATGTCTTTTGTAAATTTGAAGCACTATATAAATTTCACCATATGAGTTTTTCATTACCACTAGGTAATTCACATATGGTGATGTTATCCAGTTTAGGCAGCAGATTTTTTAATAATGCAACCTTATAACCATGCATGCATGATAGTGCCATTGTGTGGTTAAATGTGTATTTTTTTTACTTAACTATCTTTCTTTAAAGGAATAAATCATAAAAAAATAGCTTGATCTTAGAGAGGCAGTAATGTCATATTCTGTATTTTTATATATATAATATATGATAATATATATTATATATAAGTATATAGCAATTATCCTGTGAATAACAAATACACATTTATTTTAAGCCTTATTGAATTTATAGTAATTTTATTTCATTGGTAAACACATATGAAATTTTTTTTTTTTTTTTTTGTGACAGAGTCTCACTCTGTTGCCCGGGCTAGAGTGAGTGCTGTGGCGTCAGCCTAGCTCACAGCAACCTCAAACTCCTGGGCTCGAGCGATCCTACTGCCTCAGCCTCTCAAGTAGCTGGGACTACAGGCATGTGCCACCATGCCCGGCTAATTTTTTCTATATATATTTTTTTAGTTGTCCAGATCATTTCTTTCTATTTTTTAGTAGAGACGGGGGCTCTCACTCTTGCTCAGGCTGGTCTCGAACTCCTGACCTTGAGCGATCCACTCGCCTCGGTCTCCCAGAGTTCTAGGATTACAGTCGTTATACAAAATTCACTTTCATATGAAAATATTTTTTTCTGAAAAATTGATTCTAAATAGAGTTTATTCTACTTGAAAAAAAGAGAATTATTGATCTGAGTAATTTACCTTAAAAAGATGAAAATTCAGCTCTCGTTAGATAGCGTACTGCATGGTAAGTTAAAGGTGAATTTAACATGTATTTTGGGAAACCACAAAGTTCAAATCACTGTTTTAAATAGGTATGAACACTATTCAGCAACCTCCTTGTGGTCAGTGCTTGTCCGTTTTCTTCTGTGTATCTTCATGTCTTTCCTGGAGCCTCCTACATAGCAAAGCTCTCATATTTGTTGAAGTGAATTGATATAAACTCAAACAATTGCCATCACTTTAGGAAAGTCTTCGTGTCTCATTTGTAAATAATAATCTGCTGCTCTTGCTTGTTTATCATCTGCCGCCCCTGCCAGGTAGAGTCCAGGAACTGTGCTTGTTGTATTCACCAACATGACATCCGCCACTAGAACAATGAATATTTATTGTTGATGAATAAATGAACTTAGAGTTCACTTTTAATTGGTTGATACATAACATACAACATTGAACTTGATTCTCTAGGAATAAAAAATTGTCAACTTTAATCAGTATTTCTCAAGGGAAGGTAAAAAAACAGCTCCAGGCTTTAGCTATTGCTTTAGGAATGCAGTGTGTGGTATCCTAATGTTATTCTTGATTTGCAAAGCTCTTTGAAACTCAAGTGCTTTTATAAGTAAAAATCGAGTTTGACTTCTAAATGGGAAGCAACAAGTAGAATTACTAATAAATGAAACAGGCTGTCATTTTATATGTTACCAATGATTATAAGATATAATATTAATAGCAAAGCTTTTTTATTATATAACAGGAACAAAGGGAAATGATATATTTTACTGCTCTTGAAAAACATCTTCACAAAATCAATTTAAAGAAAATTAGACAGTAAGAGATCAGTGGATGATAACCAATAAGCTTTCTGATAGAGGAAAAATGGGAACTAGATAAAATGAAAAGAAGAGGTGGAAAATACGTTTTTGGAAAATTAGAGAAATGTGAAAGGAATTTAAATGAAATAAAACAGGGCTCAGGAACAGCATTTCTCTCTGGTTTTTATTGGTTGGGGAAAGTGCAGCTCTCATGTGAGTGTACTGAGTGAACATCTAGAACATTGTCTGGTCCAAAGTAGGCATTTTAAGTCCCCCCTCTTTTCTCAGTGGGTCAAATCCAACCTGCTCTACTTTTTTTCAGCATTTCTCCATACTGTGGCCAAACCCTCTCATTCCATCCCCCTTAAGATGAAGCTTTCATCATCTCATCTCCTCATCCACGAGGTGCCATTCTAACTCCCAGGGCTGTGTGCCTCTGGTCTGGCTTCACAGCAGTTAAGTCTCGGAGTCTAGAAGTATTCTATCAGGATACAAATGCAAGTAGAGTCAGGTTGGATAAACTTGAATGACATATCTGGTTCATGATGTCTAGATATAATTCTCCAAGCTGTGAAGCTAATTTTGTCAGTTTTACATAACATGAGCAGAATATGCATTTCACACTGACAGTGCAGTAATGATTTTATGTGTATATATGCTCATTTCTCTCTTTAGGATTTATATTGTTGTGCAAAATATTCATAATTTTTGTTTCAATGCGTAACACTCCTTCATGTCCTTAATCGATATTTACTGAGTTGTTATTATGTTCCAGACACTGTTTGAGGCACTGGAGATTCAAAACAGAAGAAAGAGAGTTATAGACCTTATGTCGATAGGAAACACAAATGAACTATTGTCCATTGTTGTGCTTGGTCACTTAGACTTGTGTTATTATTTATTATTTTTCAACTCACAACTTATTTTCATAAATATTTAATCTACTTGTTCATTTTGTAAAAGACAAGTAATAAAGATAAAATAATCGATAAATCCACTAACTGGCACAAATTAACTGCAATGTGTCAAAATCCTCTGAAAACAAGTGAAAAAGGTAAGCCCTAAACAATAACAGCAGTGCCCCATCCACTACTGGGTGACCAGAGGCCAAGACATTGTAGGGATGTGACCATCTGACAATGAGCTAGGTAAGGGCGCATTTCTATCTGTGAATTAAATGTCGGCTAAACCCAATTTCTCCCCTATTCTTACTGGGAAATTAAATATAAGTAACAGTTCTGCTGTCTCTTTTAGTGCCCCATTGAAGCAGTACTTCACCTTAGAAACCCCTGTTCCAGAGTGAACAATTATTTACGGTTTTATCATTATTAATAGGTTTCAGTTCTCTTGACAAGATCTCTGTCTTTGTAGCAGTTCTGCAACGCAAGCGGCTACCAGTAGAAGATATAGTATACTGCTAGGTTGTACAAACCTTCATTTGTTGTTGATATCTAAAATCTTCAGGATTTAAAGGCCAAACTTTTTCTAGTAAAAAGTAATCTATTTTTAAATATGTAATATAAAATAAAGTTGTATTAGTAAAAAATACTGTTCAAAAATGAACTAACATCTAGTTCCAGGTCTGCTCTTAGTTCTTTGAACTTAGATATTCGAGCTATCATGTGATAGGATCATGATATACGATGTTAAATTCCTAAATTTAAATAGTTAATTTCTAATTTGTCCTCATGATTCCATAATTGAAAAGGAAGGATAAATAAAAAGAAATAATTTTCTAATGTAAAATTAGGTAACTCGACTTACCTACGGAAATGCTTCTACCCTAGGTAATTACTCTAGAGGTAGTAATTCCAAAATGAATACTATTTATATAATTACATATTTTCCATATATAATTTATACAATTGATATTTATGTATAGGTATATATAATTTATATATTTATCCATATATCTATATATGTATATGTCATTTATACTATTTATATTTATGTATATGTAATTATATGTATACCTAAATATAAATCATACTGATCTCTTAAATTACTTTGAATTATAAGTTAAGATAATTTATATTGAATAAACAGCTGTTTTATATATCCAATAATGTAATCATGTACAATTATTCACAATTGTCCTTTTGTGTTTAAAAAAAATTCATTTAAAATTAGATATCTGTTCCCATTTGTTTCAATTTTCAATGAAAAGATAAATATATAGAGAGCATTTTATAGGCTCAATTTTAAAAGATATACAAAGTATGAAAAAGAAATACACCATAATTTCAACATTAGTTACTTCTATCTGATGTTACTGAGTGAATTTTTCTACACTGTCATTCTTTTCTATACTTTCAAAATTTGCTAAGTGAGTATCGGTTACTTTGATAACAGGAAAACAAACAAAAAAAAGAAAAATTAACCAATATGGCTATATAGTAGAGACAAAAATTCCTCTAACCAAGCTTTAAGTATAGAACTTGTTCCCACTTAATTCCAAAAATAACTGTAACTTTATTTAAAAGATACAATTAGTCTGATATTTCATTTAGTGCTACATAAAATTGGTTTTCAGATGTAAATACAGGAAAAATCATTTTTATTTCTAGTGCATAATTTCCTCTTATACTACTACATCCTTATGAAACCAAGGTTTCAAACTTAAATGACTTTCGGGGTCAAACAGTCTTTCTAAAGGTGGAAAGCGGCTGATTTTTCACAAAGGGAAATTGTGAAGACTCTGGAAAATGGAAGAGTGCATGACCTGCTAAGGACCTTTTTTTTAATTGTTAACACTCTGCTATGTGAAGGAAACATGTCCATAGGCAGAATTCAGATCACAATAAAATTTTCAATCAGTAATTATAAACTCAACTATATTCTTAACAAGAGGTAATGGAAATAAAAATAATGTAGATGAATTTCACCACTATCATATTGAAAAATTATGCAAAATTGACAAAAGTAAATTACAGAATATAAGTAAATGTATTGCTGGTCAAAAGCAGGGCTACTGCAGACGCATATATTCATGGAAAATATAGACTATATTGTAGGATTAAATGTGATTTAAAACTATAAACTTAGAGTGGTGATTTGCTCAAGCTTGATAAGGATGTTTTCTAGAGTTATAAGAACACCGAACCAAATGAGATTTTTATAGCCTCAATTGGTTGCAGGCATTGAGTTCCTTCAACATCACATTAATCTCACTTGGTTTTCACGCTAGCCCTGAGTAGGATAAGAAATGTACCCGGAGGCTGCAGTTTATAAGTTTCTAGGGCTGCTTTGTGAAATCCATGCACTTCTCTCTGTCTCTGCCAGGTTGACCCAGATTCCTATTGAGATCCAAGACTGTCCCCCACATCTGGATAGCTGAATGTCTGGCCACTTAGCTGTGTCCCTGGCCTCTCATTCAGTCCTTCTTGGCCGTGGCTCTGAAGACTGGATGGTCTCCAGACACATTCTGCTCAAGAAGCCTGGCCTTCTGTAACCACAATGTCATGTCCTTGCCTTGCCTGATTCGCACATTGTCCACTCTGTATTCCTTCACAGCTGAAATTCATCCACTGAATTGCGCTGTTTCCTCTATGTAGGGTCCAATTAAACCTGAGGGTGTCAAACCCCTCAGGACACTAAGTATTTCACTCTTGGCTACGCTCTTTAGATACCAGTCTGTGGGTGGAGAGCCCTTCACAGTCCCAGACAGTTCCACATTTATATACTACCAATAATCCAGAATTCTTTAATGAGGAGATATTTTGAATTATGCTATTAAATGGAATTTTATACCAGAAAAAAAGGTATTATTCCAACATTAATTATTGTCTCTACATTGCAGATCATTCAAAATCAGTTCACTTTTGTTGGTGACATAAATGCTTTTGACTATATGAGATTCCAGGATTTCTAGGAAACTGAGTGAAGAGAAAGTTCTCCTTATTTTCTGGTGTCATTCAGAGTTCAGTCAAAATACTGCAGAGTGGAAATGACATATTTTTTCCTTTTGACCCCCTTTTGAAGTTGAGACAAGGAGGATTTATGGTTGTATCCCGCGCGCTGTGAGATGAGAAGTAGTGAGCACAGGTGAAGGGTAGTACGCATGTGCTTCTTAGATCTGTTGAGTAATAGTTGGAAAATCCTCAATAGACACAACATAAAAATTATGGGCATTGCCATGATTATGCATAAAATAATACATCTGCTATTTTTAAAGTGTTTTCAGCTTAAAATATCCTTATGCCAAAGTGGCAATTTCAGGATGATATCTTTTGCCACCTTTCAGTTTGTTTATTAATATTGGCAATATGACAATATAATTGTATATTGATATTAAAGCTCAGAAAGTAGTAAAAATTTTGATAGCATAGTGGAAAGGAAAGACAATTTCAGCAAGGCCAGAATGATTGAATACAGGGAAAAATGTTGAAGCACAACACTGGTTTCTGATTTTATTTATTTATTTATTTATTTGTTTGAGATAGGGTCTCACTATGCTACCCAGGCTGGACTGTAATTTCTGGGCTCAAGGAATCCTCCTGCCTCAGCCTCCCAAGTAGCTGAGACTACAGGTGCATGCTACTGCACCCAGCTGGTTTCTGACTTTTTAAAAAGAATTTAAGATTTTCTGGAATTAGCCTTGAGATTGCCCTTTTGTAGACAAGATCTGGAACACTTGAGTACTATACATTTTAATAGATATATATCCTTGTATATTGTTTGTGTTTCTGCACTTCTGGTATGCTTTATTGAATTTTTCATGATTATCATTAAAATTCCAGCAGAATAAATTAATTAAAAATTAAAAATATAGCATTAGTAACCTCTTAGCCATGACTACCAGTATGCTACTTTGTTTTAATCTAAGAAAATTATTATATTTTTTACTATTCATTTCTTGAAGTGGAACAACATAGAAGTTAATACATCCAGTTGGCTTCTTACTTTGGTGAACACATTAACAGGAAATGCACATTTTTCTGTAGGAAACAAAAACACATCTGTCCTAGCCAGTCAGTGAGCAGAACTTGTTAACTTCAAATGAGTCCGTGTCCACTGAAGGAACTGCAAGTTATCATCAAAGGAATTGGAAAAATGCTTGCGAACATTTATATAACTTGTTCAGCTAAGAAATACTGATAACTTACTCCTGATCTTCCCCAATGCTCAAATCCTCCACTAAGGGTATTTAGATGAGTAGGAATTCACCTTTAAGTCTTTCTGATTATGCAACACAATAATAATAAATATGATAGATGTTCTGGTAGTAATATTAGATTCTCAGGTACCTTTAGATCTCAGTTTCAAAATTGAAGTTTCTACTTTTCTACTCTAATTATCACCGCTGCTGGCACTAAACACAACTTGTGACTTTGAAAAAAGGTAATTTTCTTCTTTTAAACCGATGTCAAGAAGCCAAAAACCAGCTCAGTGCTCCCAACCTATATCAATTTGCATGTGTATAATATATGACAACACTAAAACTTCTGAATGAGTTGTGAAATTTGATGGCATCATTTTAAAATTCTTATTGCTCTGCATTTTACAGTCTGAGTTTCTAAGTATTATTGTGGATTGACAACTCAAAAATATTTGAATGTATTTTTCCCATTTGAAGATATATTAGAAGTGACTTTCACTTCCATTTATATTCATATCAAAATACTAAAATGAACATGAATATTGGTATATATTACATATGTATATACGTGTATATGGTGTATATAAAATGCATATATTTATACATATTACATATATTTATACATATTTATATACAACATACATATTCATAAACACAACACATAGCACTTCATATGTGGCAATATCAGCTTTGAATATTCATATTCAATTTTATTTATGCAGTTGTAAGTTTCATCGAAATATAATTAAAGCTTCTATCGTCACGTAAAACACTTAATGAGTTTAATGCTCAAGCTCCTGAAAAAGCAACAAATATTAAGTGATTGTAATTAAATATGGGTTTCAGAAATTACAGGCATGTTATGCCCATTCTTAAATATCCATCCTTGTGATCTGATAATAATTTTTTAAGTTGAATCAAATAAGAGAAATGTGTGGAGAATGAGAAAAGAATGCCAGTCTAACTATTGGTCTCTGTCCAGTTTGTTATAATTTTTGATTCCTTGTCTTTTATTTGATTAGGTCTGCAGCATATTTTCCTTTTAATTTTCACATTTCTTAATTTCTTCAGTGATTTCTTTCAGTATCAGCATAGTTTCATTTTCAGCTAACTGTTTCTTTGTTCTTTCTTCTAATATTTCATTAGCATGTCTTCCATTAAGAGTAATAATTTTTACATGTGGTTCAGACATTTTTACACTTAAAATTAGTAACCTTTTTTAAATAACATCCAAATATGTTAAAAAAAATCTTCCATGTACTCATTCTTTCTTCATACATGTATCCCACATTCTACACTAGCATGTGCAGTTTTCATAGGGTCAGTGTTTGCCTCCATAATTTTATGCTCAAGGGATTCTTTGAAACTAATGCCCAGCTTAAATTTTGACAGATACTCACTGCAGAAGACAGGTCTTCACCACAGAAAGAATAATTATAGTGGTATTTGCTGTGCTCTTGCAGTCATTGTAAAGGGAAAGCAAATGAACTAGCGTTTGAGTGATCAACAACATACTGTATTCGAATGGCCACAGTGATTTCCTTCCATATTCAGGTGATTCATTGTATCTGGGTCTGAAGAATCATAATGTAAGAAAAATGAAACAAACTCTGGTCTAGGAAAAATGGCAATCGATATTTGCAGAGCCATCAGGGTTTTTGCTTTTCTCATCAATATTGAGGACATACATGCTTATAATGTAAACACTTAGTAACCCCTTTTTAGGTATGTAGAATTATAAATGTAACAAAGGTCATCCTGATATTCTGATGTGTTCTATAAGATATTTATTCTCCGCTCACTCCCACATTTGCTGTAGCCACTAATGTCAAGAGCATGTGGGACTCTGGGGAAGACGGCAGCTGCCATCTGTGACAGGGTCAGCTACATGTGGCATACCTGCTAAATCATACGGGTGTGGGAGAGGAAGGAAAGAGGTCCAAAATAAGGAAAACAAATAGCAAATGAGGATTTGGGGACTTCAAAGGGTAAATTTCTTGGATAATATTCAAATTTCAATAACAACACATCAGGGTCTTAGGAAAAGGTGGCTCCAATTATCATAATTATGATTGTTATTTGAATGTGTTCTCTCCCATTTACCCTGTTAGTAGGTGTATACTCTGCTTGGAGATAAGAGGCTGTAGATAAACTGAAAAAAAATAAAATAAAATACTTCTACATTTTTAGAATGTAAGCATTTCTATTGTGTCATTTATATAAAAAATATAAAACTGAAGATAGTGATTTTTCCAGCTTCAGGTGAATGATGAACTTTAGTGTCTCAGATGGCAAATTCTATGCTAAGCACTGGATATATAAGATCCCAAGTGGAGCTTGGCAATTACATGACAATAACCGCTAAAGAATCAGATTTAGCAGAAGGCCTGGAAGCCGTCTAAAATTGTACAGTCAAGTGGTAACTGTAAAGCAATTCCAGTGTAATGCAGTGTTTGAGTTTGCAAAGGTGGATAGCTCTCATCCGCTGACATTTAATGGAGGCTCCAGCAAAGGTTTGACTAGCTCAGAAATAAGAGGCAGATGTGGCTGGGTATTCCTCCCAAGTGAGTTTCTAGCAGAAGTATGAACAGAACTGGCAGGGCAGAGGGCTGAGGAGTAAACAGAGCTGACCAACCAACCAGAGGACAGCAGCTGTCCAGGAGGAAGGTGGTGGTGGAAAAGGCTCAAGTCATGACCCTAGAGAACCATGAGGGGGTGACATGCGTGAAGCAAACAGGGAGTAGCAGCAGGAAGGACTGTTCCAGCGAACTTGCCAGAGTGTGCCAGCCATGTTCCTAAAGAGTGGGGATTAGCAGATATATGTTCACAGGCCAAATCCAGCCTGTGGCCTACTTTTGAACTGCCAAGTTACTAAGAATGGTTTGTGCATTTTTAAAGAGTTGAGGAGAAAAGAAAGAGCAAGGAGAGGAGAAAAAGAACCAAGATCTTATGTGATCTGCAAAGTCTAAAATATTTACCATCCAGCCCTTTACAGAAAAAGTTTGCCAATCCCTGCTTTAGACAAACGATGAGAACTCTATGGAATCTTCAGGTTTCTTCTTTTTTTTTTAAATGTGCAATTCAATCTTTTTTTTTATTCAGGATATTATGGGGGTGCAAACATTTTGGTTACATGTAATGCTGTTTGCCCCACCCAAGCCAGGGCTACAAGCATGTCCCTCCCTGCTACGGTGCATTCCACTTTCATTGGTTGTGGGTTTACCTACCCCCAACTCCCCACCCACTCACCTGGCACCCAGCGAGTATTACTCCCATGTGAACAACTTAGATAAACAGTAGAGAATCTTCAGGTTTCTGAAGTTAAACCACCAATGAGTTAAACCACTAATGAAATTCCTGAAAGAATGATATACCTTTTGGGTTTATCACCTGGAAATAATTTTTTTAACCAAAGGATAATTGAACCCACAAATAAAAACAAAATATTCCCTAAAAAGATAGCTTGCAGAGACCATTTTGAAACTATGAAAAGTGTGTTTAATTGGCCTAAATGTAGGTAGAACTATATTTCTGATAAAGAATAAAATGCACAGATTTAAAGCATACAATTTGATAAGATGTTGAAACCCTCAACACAATCAAGGTTATATATACATATGTAAACACTTCATCAAAGTTAATGTATATAAATATACATGTCCATCATTAAAAATTCCCTCATGCCCCCTTGTAATCTTTCTTTCTCCTTCTTTTCTTGCCTTCTTCTCCAGTTTCACCCAGCACCAGGAAAGCAGTGATCTGCTTTCTGTTATGATATTGATTTTTATTTTCTAGAATGTTACACAATGGCATCACATAGTATGTATTCTTTTGTTCATGTGTGACTTCTTTTCATTAATATAGTTATTTTGATAGTCATCCATTTTGTATGTGTCAATAGTTCATTCCTTTATATTGTTCTATATGAATGAACTAGAATTTGTTTATTCATTCACTTTTTTTTTATTATTACAAAGCTGCTATGGACTTTCATGTAGAAGTCCTTACATGTGCATATGTATTCATTCCTCTTAGTTAAATGACTAAGAGCGAAATGACTGGATAACATACTAAGTATCCATTTAAATGTTTAAAAAACTGCCAAACTATTTTTCTAAGTGGTTGTATCATTTTGTATTTTTCCAGCCATGTATGAGAATTAAAGTTTTTCACATCTTTGCCAACACTTGGTATGATTAGTCTTTTTAAAATTGTAGGCTTTCTAATAAGTGTGTAGTCGTATCTCATTTTTCAAAATTTGCATTTCTTGAATGACTAACGATTGAGCATCTTCTATATGCTTATGTTACCTATTTATCTTCTTTGATAAAGTGTTTATACACATAATTCATTAATTTTTTTCTATTGGGTTTTTAAAATTATTGAGTGTTGAAAATTCTTTGTATATTGTGGATACAAGTCTTTATTAGATATTTATTAGATTAGTTTGCAAATATTTTCTCCCAGCCTGTGGCTTGTATTTTCATTCTTTTAAAATAGAACTATATTTTAAAAATATGTTTCTTTGGGAATAACTGTCAGCATGGGAATATTTGAAAATTAGAAATGGAATATTACTAGGTATTTATCTATCTAATCTGTCTCTAAAACATCCTGAAACTTTTCAGAATCAGTTATAATAGCCTTGATGGGGCTATCACTTTATCATATCACTCATTCTCTTCCTGCAGCATGATTTTTATAGGAATACCAAAACTCTCTAATAATCCCCTCATTTGAGTCATCCTTCAGAGTGTGACATGATAAAGGAGATACGGCTGGTCCCAAATTGTAGTTTTGAAGAGAGGAAATAGTCACCGGATTAAGGAAAAGTGAAAAGCAGTGTTAGGTTGTGGCTGGGAAATCTGTCTCAACGTGCCGGTGAGTTCCCCAGCCAGCTCTCCACTGGGGTGCTGCCACCCAGATGACACCCAATTCACTCAGCGTCATGGTGTATGTGCAGTGCCACTGGCTGGCGACATGCATTTTTGTAAAATTCACACAGATTAGTTTTGCTTCCTGGGGAAATATTATTTATTTAAATCTGTTGTTGAGGTTGCTACAAAGGAAAACCCTTGCCCTCCCAAAACCTACATGTAGGCATAGAGAACAACATTACTCATGCCTTTTTCAGGAATATGACATTACTGTCTAAGATCAAGCTTTTTTTTATGATTTATTCCTTTAAAAATAGTTGTGTATAGTTGTGAATTATTTCACAGAAAATAAGAGCTTCAATATTAATTCAAAAATAAATTAATTATTCTAAGTTCAAGGATACTAAAAGAGAAAGAAAATGCCTTCCATCAAAATTTCCTATATGTATTTGCTTATAAAAATACCCATGCAATATTGGAGAACACTTAAGAAAGAAATGTCTTGCAACAATTACAGTTTTGTAAACTATAGATTTTTTTTTCAGAGAACTTCATCTGTATAATTATTTGAATAGCCTTAAACTACTAAAGCTTTTAAAGTTTCACCACCTTTAATTTCTGATTAATTTCCATCCTATTTCGTAAAATGATTAAAGTAAAGGAAAAACAGCCAATCTGTAACAAAGTTTTGGTGAATGTTAATCCACATAGTAAAAAATTATAAGATCTAATTATCTAGTAGTGCAATTGAGACTTATTACAACCACCATTACCAACTAAGAGAACATATGTTCACCAACTAAGAGAGACATTATAGAGATGTGACATTTGTCTGTTTGTAAACATAAGAAAAAAATTTAAATGAAATATTTCTAATGATTTTATTTATATTTTATTCATTCATTACTATCCAGTTGCTGAAAATGATTATTCTGTCATCTATTTTCCCAAACATATCATAAATTCACAGGGATTTAAGCTAGCTCAGGCCCTACTATTATGCCTACAAATGCAAACATTGCAATTACCACATTGTATTGAAATTATCTAATTCTATGTCTTTCTACCTCCTAAGAATCTGAGCTTACTCAAGAGCAAGAGCAATATATCCCCAACATTTAGAATGGTAATTAGATATGAAGGAAATAGCAAAACTACAGAATCGAATTGTTACCCAAGAAAACAAATATATTTAGAATTTTAAAAAGTAGTAAGAGAATTTCTGGGAAATTTAAAGGTATATGCCTAAAGAACTTCTATAGAAATTTTTTTCTCTAATGCATACTTGGAAATATGTAAATGGATTATTTTACTTTGTAGGTTTATATCTAGCATGGCCAGTGGCACCATAAACTTCTTACAGGCAGCAACCTTACTCTTCATTAGATAATCTGTACTCCTACAGCTTTCAGTGTCATGCCTTTTCAAAATTGGACTCAACTACTCAAATTATATTTTCTTATTGACTTTGTTTAATGTAAGAAAGTAATCCAATGTAGCAACTATTCATTCAATGTCTATTTGTATCTAATAGTGTGCTCAACCCTGGGGATACCATAGTGAGCAGGGAAGTCTTTCAGTTTGGCATATTTATAAACTGGAGGAGGAAAGACAGTCAGCACACAATTATAGTGCATTATAATGTGATAAACACCAGGACGGGGACAAGCTCCAGATCCATGTGAGAAACCAACCCAGTCCTGGGCTGTTTAGAGAATACTTTCATGAAGAATTGATGTGTAGGCTAGAACTAAAGGACACTGATTGAAAGTTTTCCAGGAAGAGGGAACAGCATAGGAAAAGGCAGAAAGGCCAAGTAGAAGAGAAAAAACAGAACTAGTGTGCTGTGCTGAGATATTTATACTTTATCTGAAATCAGCAAAACTTAATTAAAAAGTTTCTAAAAGAGGGACAAAATAAAACTCTTATTTGAGGAAGATCATTGGCTGTAGTGCAGAAAATAAATTGGAGAGGATGAAACAAATATCAGTTCATTAGGGGCTGTTCCATACAATTCTGAAAAAATTGATGGTCTGAACTAAAGCAATAGCAGTGAGAATGGGGGAAAAGATATTCATACAAGTGATCGTTCAGCATTGTCATCTTTTCAGCAAGTGTTGCTGGGACAACTGGATATCCACATGCAAAGAATGAAGTTCTCCTACCTCACGCCGTGCATAAAATTTAACTCAACATGTATCAAAGACCCTAAGGTAAGAGCTAAAATTATAAAACTCTTAGAAGAAAACATAGGTATAAATATCAGTGACCTTGGATTAGGCAATGGTTTCTTAGATATGGCACCAAAAACACAAGCAACAAAAGAAAAAAGAAAAGATAAACTAGACGTCACCGAAATTAAAAACTTTTGTGTTTCAAAGGATGCCATAAAGGAAGTAAAAAGACAACATATCATAATGGGAAAAATTGCAAATCATATTATCTGATAAGGTACTATAGGGGTTTGGAGGGACTTGGGAGGCTAATCAAAGAAGAAATTATGGCCATGAGGTGGCAAGAGCACACACAGCTTCACTGGGCTGTGCTGACCAAGGTTCTGTGGTCACTGCTTGGAAGCAGAGAAGGGCAAGGGAACTCTGGTCAGACAGAGGGAAATCTCTGGGTCCAAGAGCTCTAAAAAGCAGTGGCAGCCTGGAATTTTTATATCCCCGGGCTGATGCATCTATTGCTGACAGATGTGGGATGAGGTTTATGGGGTATGCAAAGCAGACAGGCTCTAACTGGCTAATCAGCTTCTGTGGACTATTTTTAAAATAACCGATGTGCAGAAATTTTGAGTTTGGCACTAGTAGATTTTTGAGCTGAGAGGTATCAGCCGACAGTGAAGAAATAAACAACCTAGGGGTATATATACAGAAGTCATCTTTGATTAGTTTATGTAACAGGTACTTACATCTGGAATGTTTAAAGAATTATTACAACTCAATAATAAAAAGATATATTTTTAAAATAGGCAAAGGATCTGAGTAGGATTTTTTTTTCACAGTAGATATACAAATGGCAAACAGGCACATAAAAGCATGCTCAACATTGTTAGTCTTCATGCAAGTACAAATTAAAGCCACAATGAGATCCTATTTCACATTCACTAGGATGACTATAATCTAAAACTGTGCTCCCCAAGTCCCTGGCCCGGACTGATACCAATCTGTAGCCCGTTATGCACAGGGCCCCAGAGCTCCACCACCCCGTCACCCCCTCCCCCATCTGTGGAAAAATGTCTTCCATGAAACTGATCCCTGGTGCCAAAAAGGTTGGGGACCACTGATCTAAAACACACAAAAAAATAACAAGTGTTAGGGGGTTGTAGAGAAATGTAAAAGTCATACATTGCTGTAGGGAATGTAAAATGTTGCAATTACTTTGCAAAACCATCTGGCAGTTCTTCAAATGGTTAGACATGGAACTACCATAGGGTTCTCCAATTACACTGCTAGGCATATACTCAAGAGAAATGGAAACATATCTCCACACACAAGCTTGTATATAAATGATTTTAGCAACATTCTTCATAATATCAAAATGGTGGAAGCAAACCAAATGTTCATAAATGGATAAACAAGGTGTGGTATGTCCATACAATGATAAATTATTAGACCACAAAGAGGAATGAAGTATTGATACATGTTTCAACATTAATGAACTTCTAGAACAATCTAAAACAGATATATACATTTCAAAGTGGAAGGGAAAAGAATGCAAAGAGTAAAAAGAATTAATCCTGGAGAAGGCAAAAAAGAAAAGAAAAGAAAAGAAAAGAAAAGAAAAGAAAAGAAAAGAAAAGAAAAGAAAAGAAAAGAAAAGAAATACTATGAACTAGGGATTAAGCAAAACAAATACAAAACTCACTATTAGCTAATAAGTAAAAATACAAATATATTAGTAATAACATTACATGTAAATGGACTAAATGCTCTAGTAAAAATAAAATATGACACAAAGGTGGAAAAGACAAAATAAGCAAATTCTAACTGAAAGAAACCTTAGACTTTAAGACAAAAATAGTGGCCCACTACTGGCCTGGACACTGCCACGGAAGGATACCTTCAGCACTGCGTCTAGACACTGCCTCTGAGGACCAGTTCCCCGTTCATCTTTATGTCACTGGTTCCAGTTTCAGACCCTGCCCTGTCCCTGGTTGTCCCGATAGTGGCAGCTGTGGATCCCTGAGTTGCTCTCATTTGAGTCCCTGAGTAGAGAAAATGCCATAATGTTTCCTCTCTTTTTCTTTCAGTCTATTTATTTTGAACAAAGTGGGAGGCTTTTATTATCTGGATAATTGCTTCTGGTTTCTAATTTATTATAGGATCACACTATCTTGCAAAAAAAAAAAAAAATCACCACAGGGAGTAAGTTGTGCTAAAGAGCAGATACAGCGTCCAAGTGTCTAGACTGCCAATTACTTTCCATCCTGGATTTTTCAAGATGTAAAAGTATTAATATAAAATATTGCCATGGCAAATAGGAAATAAATCTTCTCTGACTGTAGCACCAGATACTAAGATTCATAGAAATTACTACTTAGATTTCAAGTTTCCTTTCCATGCCTGCTCTGAATGGGGTTTCTGATTTATTGTTACATCTACAAGAAAAGTATCTAAAATAACTTTAAATAATTAAAAGTATAAAATTCAATCTCCCAAAGACAAATAGGTTGTCTCACATTTCCCCCAAGTCACACGGCATTGGGCCATTTGTGATCCCTTAGCCTAAACTAATCACCGCCAGGCAGCGGGCATTTTGACAGGAAGAGACAAGCTGACAGCTTTTCCTCACACATCAAGCATGCACGGTGTTTCCAGTGCCAAGCTGGATTTGACAGTTAATTTAAAAAGTATCTTACCATAGGTCTACACAAAAAAACTAGGCAGCTGCAACAAAATCAATTTTGTCTTATTTAAAGCTGAAAAAGCTTGATGCCCAAAAGGCAGAATTTATATAAGAAAGGTATCGCTACTCTACCACTGGGAATGCTGAGAATATTAAAAATAATGCATTTGGGCTAGTTTAGGGTATTGGACTTGGCTCAAGAATACAGATAATAACACATGTTTGCTAAAGAAGTTAAACTGCTATAAATAAAAAATTCCATTGCTATAATTATCTAGCAATTTGTACAAAATTATCACGAGCTTCATATATAAAAATGTAGTCATGCACACATACACAGTTCTGTATGCATATATGTGTGTGCCACTATATATATATGGACACACCTACACATATATGCACGCATACACACACACATGCTCATCAAAACGTTTTTAGAAACAGAAACGATACTCTAATCAGATTTTATAGAACAAGCACATACATGCATTCTTACCATAATATATTAGTAATAAGCAGAATCAATACAGTTTTAACATATCATCAACCTAACCAAATTAAAAGTTGATACATTTAAATGTGTCAAGATGATTAAAAAAAAACTTTTGTTAGGTAAGTAATATTTTTCAGCATACTATTCAGCATAGGTTCATTCGTGCTTGATATTTTGCAGGATGAAAACTTAATAACCGAATTTTCCTCTCCCTTCACCGTGAGCCCCCTGTATTCTACATGGATATTGATCGCAGAAATGTTAACACTTAACTTTGTACTTATTTTCCTACTCTTTCCTCTATTGCACTGTAAGCTTCTTAGAGGAAAAGGTATTTCTATTTTCCAGTGGATGCTTGTTGAATGAATAAATAACTGAATTGAGAAACTAGCTTTTTTTCTGCTAAGTTGCAACCAACAGCATCAACTTATAGTAAGGAGAATGATGAACGGAAATCAAAGGATAAAGAGGCTTAGAATAGAGTTTTCTACATGCAGAACATAAGTTGAAGGAAGCCCACACAGAAGAAGAATTCAGACAATGGTGATACAAAATACTCTTGCTCCCTACTTCTGCTCCAGAGGGAACAGCACGCTTCCTCCCTGCACCCCCTCTGCACATCCCAGGATGTGATCCATTAAAATGAAGGCCCTTTTCTATTTAATACCTGTTAGGGAGAGAAGAAATGTTGGCTAAAGGAAAAAGACTGGAAAAAATGATAAAGGGTAATGCCGGGAATTTGGTAGAAGTCTGTGTCACTTGTGGCAGCAGGACTGAATGCAAGCACCTCTGATCAAGGAGTAAGAGTCAGAAACTTTCGCAGTTCTATTAGAGGAAACAACCCAAGTGCCCATCAACCCATGAGAGGATTGATAAAATGTGGTATATGGGTACCATGGAGTTCTGCTCAGCCATAAAAAACAATGGTGATCTAGCACCTCTTGTATTACCCTGTCTACAGCTGGAACCCATTCTACTAAGTGATGTATCACAAGAATGGAAAAAGAAGCACCACATGTACTCACCATCAAATTGGTATTAACCGATCAAAACTTATGTGCACATATAGTAGTAACATTCATCGGGTGTCAGGCAGATGGGAGGGGGAGAGGAATGGGTATATTCACACCTAATGGGTGCAGTGCGCACCATCTGGGGGATGGACATGCTTGAAGCTCTGACTTAGGTGGGGCAAAGGCGATATATGTAATCTAAACATTTGTATCCCCGCAATATGCTGAAATAAAAAAAAATTTAAAATTAAAAAAAAGTTCCATTAGAGGGATGGTGGGATATTATGCTTTGGTGCTCAGGAGATGAAGTGTAGGGAGAAGCTCTTCTCCCTGCCTCAGTAGCAAAGGCAGAATCATTCCAATATCTCAAAGACAAGAAGTCCTCAGAACATCTAGAAAGAACCTCCCCAGTGGAGGCGTTGGCATTTAACATGGAGCCATGAGGAGGCTTCTTACCAGCAGTTGCAAAGAATCAGATTTGAGCAAATGGAAGCAGTAGCAAGACAGCAGGACTGGGGACAATTGATACCGAAACAGAAGCTTATAACTTCCCATATGGTTCCTTGCAAAGTGTCACCATTAGAGTCCCCAAAATCACTGCTTGGAGGGGGAGAGGAGAGCTATGTTCATACCACTACATACGTCAGTGCTATAAAACCGAGATTCATTTGACTGACACGTAAAAGAATGGCCAAATAATTTTGAGGACTCAGCTGAATTGGAAGCTATAAATCTGTTCTACATGACAGAGTGAGGATGAAATCCATTAAAAGGTTATTCCAGTGATCCAGGTAAAAATGGATGAATTTTGAATCAGTGCAACGGCAGTTGGAAATTAGAGAAGAAAATGAATGCAAGAGGTATTCAGAGTGTAGAATCTGTAACCATTAATGCCTAATTGAACATGGAATTCATTGAGAACGAGAAGGTTACCAGCAGCTCTCAAAAGTCAGAGAGAAAAAGAGGAAAAGAAAATTTTATTTAAAAGATGATTTGAGGGTCAATGGCATTTACAAGTTATTTGAAACCTTAATGGTGCTTATGAAACCACTCAGAAAGAGTATATATGAGGAGAGCAGTGGGAAAAAGGCAAATCCTGGAGAAAATAGAGCATAAGTGATGTGCAAAAGAAAGACTATGAAAGCAGAATGAGAATCAGGAGACTGTGATGATACGAAAGCTAAGGAAGAGATATTTTCAAGAAAGGAGCGTTCCCCTGGTTTAAATTTTTCTGAAACCTCAACACAGGACAGAATAAGGCATGTGCTTTATTAACTTTACAAGGCAAGTCAGCAAAGCTGTTATGATTGTGGTGCAAAGAGGAGGGGGCAGAGAGAGGGCCGAGTGATTAATTTTGACTAGGAATGCTTTTCTTTGTACACTCCATGAGAAATAGGATCACTATAGCAATTGCTAAACCAGTGGCCTCCAAACATCTGTCTTAGTAAAAATAAAATTGAACATGATTCCCATACATGCTTATTTTAGACCATCATGAATATAACAGTTGATAGAAATGCATTTCTAGTGCTATTTATTTGAAATAAAAAGATCCAGTAGAAAATGAAGTGGAGAAGGAAACAGCAAGAATGTATACAGTTGAAACAAAATCTTGGAACCTGAGAGTGAAATCTGAGGAAGAGTGTTTTGGTTCAAAGTCAGGGCAATCTTATGATGTCATCTGTCATAACATTCTTTGGCATAGTTAATTCAATGTTTAAGAAAAATTCAAAGAGAGAAACAGAGTACTATTATTGCAGAAATACATATTTAAAAATTCAGCTATGAGAAACGTACCAGTAATACCTTCCTAACATAGATTACGAAACTGTTTCAGAGGCAAGCTATTATACTTATTGTGAGGTTCAGACATCTGCTGAAATTCCCATTTTGTTGAAAGTTTTATTTTACTAAGCTTAGGAAATAAATCCAGACATTGCCATGAGGGACATCTAAAAGTAGTTATGGAGGTTCCTAGTTTACTTTTAACATTTTAAAATGCATGAAAGCAATTGAATATTTAAGAATAAGGATACATAGTCTACTATTCTGGTTTGGAAGTAGTATTAAAAACAATACATGCCAATGAGGAAACAACGAGAAAGGGTCTTTTTTGGTAAAAAGGAAGAATTATTCATTGATTCATTTCTCATGACTTCACAGTGATGAACAAGAAGGAATTAGCTGGTGAGGAAGATCTGATGACAACTGAGGGAGAAAGCAATTTTTTCATCATAGAATTTTGATAGCCAGAAAATTGAAGACTAGCCATAATGATTAATGTATTCTAGACTTTAGGAAGACAGATTTAAAAGTTCAGGGAGAAGGAATGTACTAATTCATGTCTGGAAGTGGACAATGATTCAAGCAGTCTGAAATGCTCTGGGGGAAAGTATTTCTGGCTATGCAATCATTTGGAAGAAAAATAAGATGAATCTTACAAGCTATTTCAGGTGCCCCTGATCTTTGTGGAAATTAAATTCTGAGAGACTATTTACATTAATATGGAAATAAGAACATTTAATAAAACGGAAATAAGAAAACACTAATGTGAAGATTAGAGAGTATCACAGAATTTTAAGAATAATATTAGCTGAGGCTTATAATAATTTTTAAAAGTTCAAAGATTGCTTTTGTTAAATACATGAGAATGAAGTTGACGATGAATGAGTAGGCTCACTGCCTGAAGTTGGCGGTGTTAACAAATAACACTGCAAAAATACATGCCGCCCTGTTATTCTATGTTTCCATAAATAAAGAGAATTTTCAAACTAAAATATGTGCAACAAACATTTGTAAGGGGAAAAGAAAACTAAGACCAGAAAAGTGGTGAGGGTGTACCTCACTCTCTGTGAGGATAAGTCTCTTGGCTGGGAAAAATATCATTCCAGGAGACGAAAAGTAACTGCAGATGGGATTGCTTGAATATGATGAGAAATTTCTGAGTAATTATAAGGTAATGAAAAGATATCAAAATACTCAAAATGGGAAAATACAGTTACATTTTTTTCTGAAAGGGAAAAAGACTCACGATAGGACATATAAGACTAATATTTTGAAAAAGTAGCCAAATGGATTTATGAGGAATGCATTCATAATATTTTCTATTCAATATTCTCAACCTTGTCAAGTTGAGAATTTGTAGTAATGATCTGGAGAGAGAGATTGAAAACGAGATTCTGGGTTTGTTGAACAAACATAGCTGGATATTGTAGAAACAAGTAAATAATGGAATCAATGTCGAAAAATATACCAGTGAAAAGGAACAAAATGAGAACAAATTTATTAAGAAAATACCATGAGGCATTTAACTCTCAGAACAATTCTGTGAGGTAGATGTTATATATATTTGATGTTGACAAAATTGAGTCTTATAGGAAATTATTAAACTGTACTGGGTCATTCAGCTAGGAGTGAAAAAACTGAATTTCAAATCTACGTCTTGCTGACTTCAAAGTCTGAACTAGATTGTTCTGCCTCAAGTGTAGTCCAGAAAATTAACTTAGACTTTCAAAGATGTAGCTAAATTGGTTAAATGAAAAGACAGACACTGTAGGACACACATTTAAAGTATCTGACTGAACAAAAAGAAGAAATATATTGTTTAATAGCTGCACATTTTATGTGAAGATACATACAGGTTTATTCATTCATTTATTTCTTCATTAAACAAATATCTGTTGAACACACGCTATCTAACAAGTTCTAGCCTAAGCCTTGAGGATAAAATGGTAAACAAACAGATAAAAATTTCTGAGGTTTGATACTTACTTTTAGAGGGGAGAAATCATTAATGAACAGTATAATTATTAATACTAATTATATATAGCATGTTAAAGGGTGAGTTATATGCTAAGGAGAAAAAAATAAGGCAAGAAAAAGGGATAGAAAGGTTGGGGAAGAGGGGTGCGATTTCAGATAAAGCATTAGGAAGAACTAACTCCTGGAAAAGATGACTCTTGAGTAAAGGCATGAAAGTGTTGAGAAACAGGGTGAAACAGCTATCTGTGGAATAAAATTCAAGAAGAGAAAAAATAGCTAATGCAAAATCCCTTAGGCGGAAGTGCCTGTAGAATGAAGAAGGTTGGGAAGTGGATGCGGTGGAAACTGGATTGGGTGGGGAGTAAAGAAGTAGGAAGTAGTAGGAGATAAGAAAGGGAGCATTATGCAATATCACATAGGCGGTTAGGTGTGAAGTGTCAGTCATGTGCCAAGTAAACTAATGCCAACTGAATTCCATGAGAGAGGCATTGCAGCGGGATAGACTTCCTTCTGATAAGATCATGGGTGAAGTATTCTCACTTAAATCAATGGAAAACTTTAAATTCAAGAGAACAAGCCAAGAAAAAAAAAAAATGGGGAAAGCTGAGGCCAAAAGATCAGGAAGGGTCTGTAATCCCAGCACTTTGGGAGGCCAAGGCAGGAGGATCACTTGAGGCCAGGAGTTCAAGACCAGCTTGAGCAACATGGTGAGACCCCGTCTCCACAAAAAAATCAAACAATTAGCTGGGCATGATGGCACATACCTGTAGTCCCAGCTATTTCAAAGGATGAGGTGGAAGGATCACTTGAGTTCAGGTGTTTGAGGTTGCAGTGAAGTATGATTGTGCCACTGCACTCCAGCCTGGGTGACAGAATGAGATCCCGTCTCTTAAAAATAAAAAAATTAGGAAAGGTATAGAACAGAGCTTGGCACATAACAGAGGTGAACAGTTATTTGTTGAGTTAATAACTAAATGATTAGATGGACTTCTATAATGTTTTCTTATGTGTTAATAAGTTTCTTATTAATTCATATCAGCAGAAGTACAGAATAAATTATTGTGCAGTAATGGACTAACCTTACCCAAAGAGAGTGCTAGTCTTTGCCCTTGGCTTCTGGGAGGTGATCTCTAGGTCTTTGGGACATCCTCCTTTGGAGTGTTGTTGTTTATCGGGAGCCTTGGACTCCACCAGAGAGACTATGTTAACAATGTGATTTATGATGGAGTCTTTGAGACACCTGCTATCAGCTCATCCTCCAAAGGTTCTGGATACTAAGACAGTCAGATTGCCTATGGGGAATCATATCTACATGACCAGGACCCATTAAAACTCTGGATACCAAGGCTCTGGTGAGCTTGCCCAATTGGCAATGCCCTATACATATTAATATTGCTGGGAGAAGTTATACAACTCTATTGGGAGGACATAACTAATAGCTCCTGTTTGGAACTCTTGCCTCTGCTAATTTTTTTCTTTCTTTTTATTACTTCAAAATACTAAGGGGTATAAATGTTTTTATTATGTGGCTAGCTCTTATAATGCTTATGTCAAGGCTATTAGTGTGCCCATCACCCGAATAGCATTCGTTGTACCTCTTAGGTAGGTTTTTACCTCTCCCATCCTCTCCCCTTCTTCATTTCCAATGACTTTGACTTCTCTCTATGCCCATGCATGCCCATCAATTAGTTCCAAATTATTCGAGAGTACATGTGGTGTTTATTTTTCCACTCCTGAGACACTTCACTTAGGATAATGGTCTCCAGTTCCATCCAAGTTGCTGCAAAAGACATTAATTCATTCCCTTTGATGGCTGAGTAGTACTCCATGGTGGGCGTGTATGTGTGTGTGTGTGTGTGTGTGTGTGTGTGTGTGTGTGTGTGTGTTTACATTTTGTTAATCTACTCATTAATTGATGGGCACTTAGGTTGATACCACATCTTTGCAATTGTGAATTGTGCTGGAATAAACATTCAAGTGCAAGTGTCCTTTTGATAATATGACTTATTTTCTTTGGGGTAGATACCCAGGAGTGGGATTACTGGGTCTAATGATGAGTCTGTATTTATTTCTTTGAGGGATCTCCATCCTGTTCTCCGTAGAGGTTGTACTAATTTCAGTCCCACCAACAGTATATAAGTGTTCCTGTCTCTCTGCATCCATGCCAGCATCATTTCTTTTTTGACTTTTTGGTAATAGCCATTCTGATGGGGTAAATTGCATCATCCCTGATGATTAGTGATGTTGAACATTTTTTATATTTGTTGGCCATTTGTCTATCTTCTCTTGAAACACTTCTGTTCATGTCTTTTGCTCATTTTTAAAAGAGGTTGGTTGGCTTTTTCTCTTGGTCGTTTCATCTGTGAGTAACTTGTCTTCTCCATGCATTCTGGCAAGCCGCCACCGAGCGTGAGTTCTGCTGAGCAGTCACTCAGATGATACCACTCTCAGGGGCTCAGCTTTGCACATGGCACCCAGATTCCTGGGCAAGCCCATTTTGTTAAAATATGTCCCACCTAAATTATGTTTTCCCCTTCCTCATCTAGCACCACAGACTTAATTCTCACACATGTGTTCCAGGATCAATGATATAAATTAGCGAATCTTGAAGTTCTATAGGCACTGTAACCCTTCACCTCCTGGCCTGGACTCTGTATTGACCCCCTAGGGCGCAGAAGGATTTGCACCTAGCACTAGGTCAAGAGCTAATGACTGAGGCAAAGGTAGACCCTGAAAATTGGCATTTCCTCGCAAGGTAATGACCTTTCAGGTGATTGTTACAGGATCTCTGTAGAACCCAGATCATCTCATGTGACAGGGGACAAGATTTGCTTCTGCTAGCATTGAAGACAGCAAAGGAATTCTGCGGTTCAGAGCCCTCGGGATTACCCAGATTTTTCCCGTTGGAAACAGCCTATTCCTTCCGAATCAGTGCTGTAATCTTTATGTAGCAGACTTGCATGACTGTGAATTCAACCTATGTGGTCTTTAGGAATCTACAAGACCATGCATCTGCTTTTAGATACACAAGCTGTGTGGCTTCGAGCGAGATACTTTTAAAGAAGTCATAGAAATTACCCCATTCTTTGACACTCCCTAAGCCAACTTAGCTCTAAGCCTGTTGCTTTCTTTCTCAGGTGCTTCAGTGCAATGAGAAATGGAAACTTCACTCAGAAATACTTCTCATTCTCTGGCAGATGCCACTTGTTCTACAAAAGTCATGCATTAAATAATCACTCTATTTCTAATGACCCCAAGTGATAATTTCAGTAACTTTTGGCACAGAATATCATGGACTACTGTGTCTCACCTTCCAAGGGTGCCTAGATTCTTAACTCATTGAAACACAACTAAGATTATAAGTCTTGATTTTCCAGATGCCAAACCTTAAAGGTCCATGGCTTACAATCAATTCTAATACCAAAAATTGTGAAGCAGATCTCAGTTACCGAGTCAAAAATATCTCAAGTTATTTTAAGGAGAGTGAGCTGCCTACAAAGTTTTTGAAAGAACTGGAAGAGCCTGTGCTAGCATCTGCCTCTAGAGTAACTCCAAGAATAGAATAACATTACTTGAAATTTGCTTACAAGGAAACTGATTTTTTTCTCCATTAAAGTCCAGAAGCGAGAGTATCATCAAGCTGCTATCAAAGGATTGAGCTCCAGGAACAGAGAATCTGTGCTGACAAGATCAGAAAGTTACCATCAGAACTGTCAGCTTCAGTTTGCTGCACGATCTGAACTAGCAAAATGGACTTCACGAACTACCTCCTGTTTCTGCACTTAATTCATCTTCAAAACTAAGTGTCTGTGGGTAAATCTGATTGGAAGAACCAAAATTGTAACTGGAATCTTTGCTGCAAGTCTTGAACATGCAGGTTTAACTTCCCAGTCTCTGCAGTAAAGAAAGATGCACCAGGAGGATGTTGTACCACGTATGGAGTAAAGCCAGTCTGCTGAACCTACCCCGATCATCAGCGTCCGAGAGTTCAGCTGAGGACGCGACCTGTCATTTAGTAGACGTGCTGAAAATTGGATGATGGTGAGCACCAGTGATGGGTCACAAAATCTGCGCTCGAGTCTTGGCACTCCTGCACACTAATAATCTGTCTCTTCCCCTCTCTGATCCACTGCTTTTTTCATATGTAATATTAATAACTTAGATAAGGCAACTTTTAAAGTTTGCAACATGTGTTTTAACATATTCTGTCATTTTAGAACATCTGCTGAAGAGAAGAGTTCTGGGAGTTAGAGATTTTCTATTCTCTACAACAGATTTGTTTTAGCCCAAGGAGGAAGATTAGAGAGTATGTGTGTGTATTACTAAGAAAATGTTAAATTTATTAAAATTCAGTAAGAGTAGAATAAACATTATACTATAAACTTACAAAAAGCTGCAAAGAAAAAATAGGAAAGAGAAAGTATTATTATGCTTCATAAAATGAAGTATTTGCCTGGGGCTAAGGAGGAAAAAGTACATCTAAACACAAGGGACAAGCTTTGTGAAATAACTAACTTCAAATGTAAAGATTTGGCACCAAAATACATATTTAGGAACCCAATAATAAAAATACTGTAGGAAACGCTGTGAAAGTCTTTGGATGTTGGTATGGTCTATACCCCTATTTCTTTTTGTTTTCTAATCTCCATCTCTCAGTGCTCTGTCTGTGAAACATTTTATAGTAATAATCACACAAAATTTTATTAGTAAGGAAAAATATGAATAATGCCACTTGTCAGAATCACACACTCTCGATTTGCAGAAAATATCAGAGCCAGTGTTTCGCTGGTCAGATGATCCTAACCTTAGGATGCTTTTCTTTTGCTTAAAAGTAAAGAAAGAAGAGATTAGGAGAAGCTGGGGAGGGGAACGGTGGGAATGGGAGAGGACGTGGCAGGCAGGGGGACTGGGGGCCGCACAAAGTGCAGAAGAAGGAAAAGAAGCAGAAAGAGGAGGAAGAAGAGGAGAGAGAAAAATGAAGAGAAGGCAAAAGTGGAGAAGATAAGGAGGTGGAAACAGAGAGAAGGAAGGAAAAGAGACAGAAACGAAAGAATGATGAGAAGAAACAAGGGCAGCAAGAACGTAATTATCCACCAGTACCCCAAAGGGAAGGGAATTTCAGCTATATTCCCCCTTTTCTTTCCAGGGACTAAATTTCCCCCCAAATACAATGGAAAAGCTGCTTCTTCTTCCTAAACTCGATTCCCTGTGATCAAATTTTAGTGTACAATTAAAGTATGTATACTTGTGTAAACTCTGAAAATAGGGAGGGGGGTGGCATGTAACACCAAAATATAGCAATTAAATCTTGAATTTTGAAATTATCTTTTGCTATTAATGAACTGGTCTACAGCTCATAGAATCGTTTGCCACTGTTCACCAAGGCAACAGTGATACATTTAAAAGGGATTTACCATTTGTTTCCTAGAACAGAGATAATTAGTTGGTTAAAGTGGGAACAAACTAACCTCTACTCACTACAACAAACATGACCAGAAAACTAAACTGAAAATGTTGATTTAGCTATACCCGCTCTCATGAAAAAGTTAAGGAAACCAGGATAAGTAAGCAACTAAATGTAGTCATTCTCTATGGAATCTTTGGATTTCTTTTTAGGTCTCCCCTTATTTTGACAAAATGTCATGTCTTCCTGTCACTGGACTACATTGTGTCACACAAGCCCTACTATTTAATTCTTCTAGTGCAAACAAAAGCATACCAGCTAGGACCAAAATGAGAATAATGCTACCTTTTAATATATTTCTATATATAACCAACCAGATAGGCTATTATTCCAAGGAATTTGTAGGTTTTTTCCCCCTTTCATTTTTTGGCCCTGATGAATTGAATAAGATAATAAAAGCAGACTTGGTGGTTCAAGACTGTGAACCATAGAACTGACTGTCTGTCAATCATGCAGTAAATTGAGGCTTTTTCTAATCTTTGTCATTCAGGTTTCAAGTGCATAAACTACATAAAGAAAGCCAGTGATTACTATGGCTATTGTAAATGACAATTTAAGTATTTCATTTGAATTCTCTGTCAAGATAAAACTGTCTTAAACTGAGTGTTCATCTCAGCAGTTAAAACTAAAGGGACCTTTAACCTCATAGTCTGTTCTTTCCATCGGTGAGTAAGGGAAACAGTTGGATTGAGACCAATTGATACACAATATTTTAACATTTTTTTCTGTACAACAGTAATATATATTTCTGAAATCAAGTTGTCTCTTTGCTCTCTTCCAGATGTTCTGAAATAAAAGACAGTTGTTTATTTTGCTCTCACATAAGCATGGGTTCAGAGGAAAGTCCTGTAGGGCAGCAGTCCCCAAGCTTCTTGGCACCAGAGACAGTATTCATAGAAGACAATTTTTCCACAGACTGGCAGGTGTGTGGGAAGGATGGCTTCAGGATGATTCAAGGGCATTTTATTTATTGTGCACTTTATTTCTATTATTATTACATTGTAATATATAATGAAATAATTATACAACTCACCATAGGTTGGGGGACCCTGCTCTCAGGCTCACCCAGGACCTGGGTATTTCCAGTTCACCTCCCCACCACACCTGGTGTGAGCTTCTTCTCCTCA